>JAZHYW010023717.1:0-62766 GCA_037355805.1 Ixodes ricinus
GATCACGAAAGCTAAGGAAGAAACATAATTTATAGTCTTTATGTAGTTATCTAAGCTACTAATATCATTTACGACTGCCTGCACGTGAATATCAGATTCGAAAGTGACACTCGTCCCTGTCGTCACCTGCAGAAAGGTGGTCATTCCACAGCGGTTTGGTGTCGTGACTTTGCCCAAAGGCTGGTGGCTCGCCTTTTGGGCAGTCAAAGCCTCCAAAGCGCCATTTTACCACGCCGGGTTGCTCGTTTTTTCTTAGAGTGTACCTCCCTCGTTTGGTTGGCTTGAACCAGTAGCTGCGGAGTTGCCACTCCGGAGTTGGAATGATTCCGGAATCATTCCGCATTTTCGCGACCCCGGAATGGAATGGGAATGGAATGGCGGCAACGTTGAGGGGAGTGGAATGGGAATGGAATTAGATGCCTTTCGCCCGGAATGGAATGGGAATGGAATGGGCCCGTTGTTTTTTTTTTTTTAGAAATAAAATGAGCGGGAATTTGTTAGCCCGCGTGGAGCCCTAACAAACAGACTTATACGCAAAAAAAATGCAGTACAAAAAACAAGCGTCAAAGCAAAGAGCAGGGGGGGGGGGTCGGTGGCGCCTTTCACGGACGCGTAGACGGGCTTCACTGGCGTTACACGAGAGCGAAACAAGAAACCAAGCACCAATCAAAAGAAACTAAGGGAGCGGCAAAGAAACCGCCATGCACGGCTCCTCTATGGCTCCTCATCGTCCTTCTTGTGTTGCTTTTTTTTTTTTTTAACGGCATGAAGAATGCACGCGCGCACAGACTGAGATTTGAAAGCGGGGGCGACTCATAACTCGCAGAGCTCTGATAACTCGTTGACTAGCGCGCCGCCGAAAGATGATCAGTTATTGTTTTCTTATAGTTCGAGGAGCGTTGTTTAGCAGGCGGCGGCCAACCCTGCTGCCTTCCACGTTCATTCGCGCGCACTCCTTTGAAATGCGAAATGTGGGTTTGCTTCGGCATTAAAACAAAGCAAGCGAAATTCACTTCTCCCTTCTCCTCTTGCGCTTTGCTCCGACGCTTGTTTTTTTATACTGCATTTTTACGTGTAAGTCCGCCTTTTACTTGGGCTTTCTTCCGATGCTTGTTTTCTGTGTTATATGTTTTACATTCAAGTGGGTTAGGGTTACAAGCAAGCTAGCGGATTTCCGCTCATTTCCTTAGACTTTAGTCTCTGCATACTTCGTTTCACCTTGCGATGGACCGCTGCGGACGCTACGAGTCACCTCAGGCAATCCAGCACCATGAGCGGGGACTACACGCACGGCGCTGCGCCCTGGGGTCACGTGACACTCAGAAGGCACTGGATTGGTTTCGATGGCACTCGTGCTATCTGTTGTGGTCCATCATAAGGTAAAGTAGACTATCGTCAGCGCTCTTTTCGCGTGACCCAACTGAATAGACCTGCAGAAAGAAAGACGAGGCGCGACCGTTGCTGCGAGGGCCACTGAGAAGGAGAGCTGGATGCTAGCTGCTACTGAGGTTTTGGCTTCCATCGACGCCGGCTGTGCACCCGTCGCCACAACGCGAACAACCTGACACCGAGGCAGAAAAATGAATCGGTTGGTACCGTCTGCTGCCTGAACCCGCCGCTCGATCAGCGCGAAGAGGAACATCACAATTCGGACGAGAGGACAAGAAAAATACAGATCGAGTCATGGCATCGTGGAAGACATTTTTCAACATTAGTCGCGAAGAAAATAAACAAGCTGCACGCTGCAAGTTTTGCAACGAAACTATACACGGTGCAGTCGGCGTATCATCGAACTTTATGACCCAGATGATCAACAAATGACAAGATGCAAGTAATAAACCGATAACGTCCGTATAATGAACGAACCACAATGAACAAACGTATATTTGAGCCCAGCACCGTTCTATTGAATGCCTGGAAAACACATAAAGAATTGAATTGAATATGATAAGAAATATCGAGATTCGTAAAGCAAGCGTGAATTTATGCGTTTTAAAACAGGTTGCGTGACATCATGGCCTATACGGTCCCTCGTGCTGCGCCATAGAAGTTGCACTTTGTCAGAGGATGTGATCTTGCCGCTGTGCATGAAGTCGGTTCCAGCAGCGTACTAGCCGTGTTGCTGTGCACGTGTTTGAAGAATACAGTAATATAGCTTATTTCGGCGCCACGCACGAACTGGATATTTTTATGGTCTTATCAAACAAACACGCTGGCCGCGTATGTCCTAAAAGACAAATGCAAAACAAAAAAAATGAGTGGATTTAAGTATTGCTGTTTGTTGCGAGCCAATTGGTCGCGAGACCGATGTCTTAAACAAGCATCGACATATCAAGGGGCTTTCTCGATGTTTGCAGTACAATGTAAACAAACACATTGTGCCACCAGCGCTTTTGAAGTAATTACCTTTTTTTTTTTGCAATTGTCTATGGCATCGTTTGATAATGTCAGCTGTACGCTGCTCATGCCGGCAACACAGTGTAGCTGTCAAGTGCCAGTTTTTACGTTTAGGAATTAGAGGAATGGAATGGAACGATTCAGCCATTCCAGGAGTGGGAATGGGCCCAGTGTTCCCATTCCTAGGAGTTGAAAGGAATTGAATTATCGAAAACTCTAATTCCCGGAATCGAATGGGAATGGAATGGGGGTGCCCATTCCGCAACACTGGCTTGAACAATGCGGGTTCCTCGTTGTACTTATCTCTTTCAACCGTGGGTCATGAGATTTTTATGGCAGTCGGGTTGACAACATCTCGCTTACATGCCTTACGGAATAGTTAAAGGAAATAAGCATATTTAGGCACGAGTACTGTGTGCGTTTTTGTTTTATTGCGAATGATTATTTTCCGGATTTTCTAGTTTCCAGGATTTATGTAGGTTTGAATGATGTCCCTTGCTGATTCACTGAGGATTGCCTTGAATAAAGTAGTTGTAATACGCACATTAGAAGCATTTCACTCCTGATAGGACCATGCAAGGACCATACAAAATAGATTCCTGCTGTAAAACCGTTAATGGGGCACGTCAGGAATTCTGAAATGTTTTGGCGTACCCATTCGAAATGTTCGACAGATTCCAGACGTTTGTCGAGGTTTTGTAATGGGCCTAACGTACCTGTCAAGAATTCTTAAAGGGTGTAAGGTACCGTCTTAGTTTTTTTGAGAGGCCTGTGATGTCTGTTCCAATTCTTTCCGCGAAAAAACAGCACGCATTAAAATCGTCTTAATTGTTTTTTTGAATGGATTACGCGAGCCTTTATCATATATGTGATGGTAAAGCCATTTGGTCGTTTTGTATCAGGCAGTCATGATGAGCCTTGGAAATTGGCGAGACGTTCCCCCGTCTCTATCCCGTCGTGGCCCTGGATGACGCGGCCCCATCGCTCTCTATGTATCCTGCGTACGTGTTCCATGGGCTGGACAAGGAGCCCCTATGGACGTCATCTCCTTGCTCACGAGGGGAGAGGTGACGTGGGGAAGATGGGAGGAAGTGGGGCTTTTATGTTTATTTAAAGATAACCTGTTTTCAGTCAGTTTAAAAACAGCCTTCGTCAGAAGTTAGTGGTCTTGTTTTTTTCCCGTCAACAAGCGCAAACTAAATGCGGAACAGCGAGCGGAAGCTCAGTGTCGGCTTGCCGCCTCCTGCTTGGGACCTATTTTCTAGACACGCTGGATGTGTGAATCTAGGTCTTTAATACCCGAGCCAAACGGGCAAATCCAATGCCCTTTACAACGAATGACATTAGTGTGATCGGCGAATCAGCTCTGCAATATGTAGCGCGTGGAATGGGCTACACCCGGAGTGTCGCGCGCTGATTGGCCGTCCGCTCAAATGTCATTCGTTGTAAATGGCATTCGAGTTGCACGTGTGGCACGGGTATAAGTGCCGTGTTTCTTACGTCTCTCTGTTCATCTGGCTTCAGAAGCATCCAGCGAGCAAAAGCGACACCGGAGACGCCACCACGACGGCACCAAGGGACGACACCTTGACTGTGCTAATGATTTCTACACGGCGGCGAATAGCATCCTGCCTGCGGTTGAAACGTGGCGCCACCGGCGCCAATTTCATAGGTTTCAAAGGGGACTTTGACGAGAGACTCAGATTGTCCGGAGGTGTTTGGGGTCATGTCGATATGATTGCTTGTCGTGCTGGACCCATCAAAAAATATTTCAAGCTCAGTGTTAATTGCGGAGTAATTCGATTTATTATAGTCTTCAAGGGTTTTAAAATATGGTGATCTCCGCTGAGTCTCAAATTTAATGTAGAAATTAATTACGTCATGGTCACTAATGGGTGGGTGGTATGTTACATTTTTAACAAATGTATTGTCAGTAGTGAGGCACAGATCTAGAATATGACTTGTTCTTTGGGTTGATGTGGTAGGTTGAGCGATCATCTGTGATAGATTAAATGTAAGACATCTGCCTATAAGTTTGCCTGAAATGTTATTACAGAATGAAAGAGTGTCCCAAATTATGTCAGACAATAGAAGTTTCCTAAGAGAATGCATGACGCGTTTGGGGATTGGCTGAAAATGAAAGAGAGTGCGTCGTGAATCTTATCAAGAAATCTATTAACAAAGTCGGGCGGTCTATAGCACACACCAAGGAAGATACACGCGGAGTGGGAATGCAGCCGTAGCCATACCATTTCAAGGCAAGTAGGGATTTGAACAAAATACTCTACAATATGATTTCGTACTGCAATTAGTACTCCATCCCCACGTCGGAACTCCCTATCACACCTATAAATATTGTAATTAAAAGTTGTGGGAAACACTTCAGAGTCTTTTACGTCAGGTCTTAGCCATGTTTCTGTTCGGAAAACAAAGTCAGCCATACAAGACTCAGTTAATAAATAAAGGTCTTCACGCTTTGGCAGTATACTTCGTATGTTAGTGTAAAGTAGAGAAAGATAACTTTTTCTTTAAATCTGGGTGCACTGAGGTGAGTCTCGATCACAGAGATGTTATGGATGCCTGTCTTCCACAATACTCGCGCTTTCAGGGTCATCAAAAAATGCGTTCCAATTAAAAGTTTGTTAAATTTAGTTTAAACGGTTTATTTTGTGGCCTGGCATACTGTAGGAGTTCTCGACGTGCTTCACGCACGGCAGGAGAAACGTCTTCGCTCACAGCAAAACGTCGCACCCTTGAACTTGTAAGCCTTCCCCAGGATTAAGTTATTTTGCTTTGTTGAGCAAAACTTTACAATGACGGGGCGTTTTTTATCAGGGCCGGAACGACCGATCCTGTGGGCGCGTTCAGTAATGCCAGGTTCTAATGGTGAACCAAGTTGGGCAGAGCAGATATCGAGAACAAGCTTTTCTGCCTCAGCCCAGGTCTCCCCACCTTGCCTGATAATCCATTGAAAAGCAAGTTTGAGCGCCGTTGCCTGTTCTCGCTATCCTCGCAACGCTTCCCCAGAACAATCAACTCACGCCTGACGTTTGACAGTGCTTGAGTAGCTACAGTGATTTCTTTTTTTACATCCGGTATAACGGTCTGGTGTGTCTCAAGGGCTGCCATCCTAGCTGACAATGATGCAACGATAGCGTCACTTTTGTTTAGGTCTTCCCGCAGTTGTCCCAGAGTGGCAAGCAGTTCAGCTTGACCTTTCTCGAGACTCTGAACACTGGACATTACAAGATTTGGTTGCTTTTCTTCTTTCGATATTGGTCCAGGATTTTTCTCGATGTCACCGGAAAGAAGTAGCTGTAGTGTTCTTATCTTCTGACTCACAAAGGAATGGACAAAAACAATAAAAGTGTACGCTTGGGTCGGGAACGACACCGAAATCAAAAATAGGTTATCGTCCTTGTAACATTCAAGGTGTGATGGACCAACTTGAAGCAGAGGAAACCGTAAGGCCAGCATTCCAAGATGCGGTGTCGTGCCTCAAATGACGGTTCGGTGTAAGCCAGTCTAGCGGTCCGGTGCCTCTTATCTATGACGAAGGTTGCACGCTTAAAAGCTGGTGGGCGTCCGTTCCTGGCGAAATGGTTGCCGCGAAGAAAGCTGGTTGGTAGGTGCTCGTCTTGTTCAGCGCTTCATTTTTTTATTATTTATTCCTCTATTTAGATTTTTGTTATATTTGACGTCACTGACTGAACTTTGGCGAGCGTTAAGAAGTCCAGGTGATGGTCTGCTTTCAGCAAGGCATCTTGGCTGTTTTCTTTCTCGAAAAATGGCACGTCATAAAGAAGGGAATACCTGCAATGACAAATTAGTGACGTAAGTGGTTATACCGCAGTTTTGATTAAGCAATTACATCGCGCGGGAAAGAAGTAAGATTGAGTCCCGTGCTCCCCAATTCTCCACAGTAAGCCCTCGCTTAACCTGCTGCAGGCGAGCCGTTTAACGTAAACACATGAGTCCACCATACGCCCTTTATGAGCAACCAGCTGCGTGCCTGCAGCTCTATTCAAGAGCGGCAGGATTAACGGTTCTCGCTTGCGCGCGACCATGCGGTACGCTTCATCTGCCATGTGGCACTGGAGCTTTGTTTTTCTTTAGCTTTTCACGACCCACATTCGTTTAGCTTTAAAAAAAACATATCGAGAAATCTAATTTATGTAGAGTAACCTATGATGAGATTGATTGAGGGCAAAGGTACCAGCTCCGACGGACGGTTCAAGCACCACTTGATTCCCAGTTCATATTAGTTGCCATAAGCCTGAAAACAAAAGTCCCGCCAAAGGCGGGTTTGGCCCGTCCTTTCAAGTTATTAGAACCGCACTTTTTTGTGTCAGATATATATTTCAAATCATTTTGAGCGAATATACAATTATTCTTAAATACAATCTAATTGCCTGGTCGAAATACCGAATGGGAAGTGGGGTTTATGTAACCGAGGTCACAGTTGCGCGTCAAAAAAACACCCTGGTGGCCCAAATAAAACCGCAGTTTTTTTAGCCGGCGCCTGTAATACGCGTTTTTGTTTTGAGAGATACGTAAGCTATCCAATTTCACCTTACAGGAAAGAGTTTAGGTGCTTCTGACATTCTAATTAAAGCCTTGAAAGTAAACTTCAAGCAGCAGCCTGATAGAGTTAACCAAAACTGCCTATTTTAAGTGTTATCCTTCTTTGCTGAAAAAACTATCGTGAGATAATTGATCGATCCTGTTTTTGTTTCTGAGTTGTATAGGATTTTATAGCTTCTTTTCTCCATTTTTCGTGTTTAAAAATTAATGTACCCGACACTGCTGTGTTAGAACTGTAAAGGGGACAGAGACCTCGTCAGGCATCACGCCTTTAGTCTCTGCCCACCTCCCGGTCAATCGGGAAACTAAAGAATAAAGAATGAAAGAAAACAACATTCTTTGAAGTTTGGGATCACGCACGTGCTCCTATGACGACTCGAGTCTTAGTAATTGCTCATCCAGAGTGGTGGTATATTTTCTTAATGATTCACGATTGTGAGTATACATTACCTGCTTGTAAAGATAAAAGAAAAACGTTGAGTACAATATAAATCATTTTTATTATTAGCGGCTCTGGGGTTCGATTTTGGTCATGGTGAAAGGGAGAGCATTCCCTGCTGCTGGCTGGAAATGTCGCAACAACTTGCCCGCAATCAACCAATGCGAGGCTTTTGACCGGTTCGCGATCTCAGATTCGGGCAATAAGTTATTTAGAAGGTGTCACCAACGAAAAAATAGCAAGTGAGGCCTTACAGCCTTTGATGCGCTTATCATTGTATCTCCTTCATCTACCTGCCGAGGCGAATCTAGCGCGGGTTCTAAAGTGCTTCTGATGTCAAATATCAAATATAATTCCAGTCTGCATTAAATCTCACTACGCCGCTGCGATTCATTGGTTTGTAGGAGACAATAAACGTTTTCCCAGTCAGTTAGCGGAAGGCATACGGTGTTTTATAGCTATATTTTTGTCCGCAAATGGCGCTTTGCAGCAGGCGAACCCCATTCCTCGCTCGCGCTAGCACAAGAAACGTCTACTAATGTTGTATTCACTCGCTTCTCAAGAGGCAAAGTAGATCTCGTTTTTGCTTCCGTGGTGACCGAAATTGGACCTCTGCGAAGTAAAATGTATCACTTTGGCGTACCCCGTCACCAACCTCCCAATGCCGTATTTTAAAGGGTCGTTGCAAACATTTTTTCTACTGCCACCATACACAGCATAGAAACAATCCTTGACGCCTATAACCTGCGAAACACGTGTTATGTTTTATTCATGCAGTAGCAGTCGCGTCAAACGTAGTGAAAAACTAACAGAGTTACCGCCTTTAATTCGGAGCCAGAATGAGCGGCCACGTGATCTGGTGCCACGTAAATGCTACCGAAGTTCGCCATAATTATACGCTGGGGTTTGCAAAGCGCATGGCACCAGCTGATATAATTAGGACTGGGAATCTGGGATGTACCCGTCACGGCAGTGATTTGGCACGAGCTATTTATTACCGGAACCATCGCTGAGGCGTTGATTGCCACGGACCGAAACCGAGTGTTCACGAAGTCTTGGTATCCAAAATACGATGTATTAAAACGTGATTGTGAAGTCTGCTTAACTGGAATGAGCGTGGGGATTGCAATATAGAGTAGTCCGGAATTCTCTAGGAGTGAGTTTGAGTGTTATCTTTAGCTCTTGAGGGAACAAAATCATCAGTTAAAGACCGGAATTCTTGTTTTGATAATTTCTACTTTCCGCCATTGATTGAGCACCTTTTGAGGGCGTATTAACTTCCTTGGACAAAATAATTACTTCTCAAACTAGCATATGCACGTGTGTGGCGATGTGCACCTTCCAGGTTTCGCTTGGAAGTCTGATGCCATCTTTGTTAAAAATACATAGGCAAAATTAAAGCTAATTTCCTATTAGACTTCGTACGTTTTAGCGGTTCCGAGCAACGTAATATCAGGACAGTTCTAGTATAGCATTGGTGGCTCTTACGTACTCAATACGCAATAGTATAGCGTACGCCAAATACGTCCGGATAGGACCGAGTTTAGTTGCGGGTTACGTTGCCGAGTTACCAACTCGCATAATGTTTTTGATTCAATTTGCCAGAGCCGTAGAATTCCGTGTGCTTATAGCGCCACCATGCTCCCCAAATATATAATAATAAAAAAAAACGTTTCCAATATTTTATTTTGAAATTAATCCAAGCCGCAGCTGCCTGGTCAAGCGCGCTTTCCTGTGGGATATGGAGGCTATGTTGACGAGTTCGTTGTCCCAAATTCGATCACGGAGCTTCCGACAATCGCCCCGTTGAAGCGGCTCCTTTTATTAATGCTATCGCTGGAAGAAATTTAAGACCTACTGATGTCCAGTGCATAGCGACAACCTCGGCAATGTCTTGAAGAGTCGTTCGTCCGTCGGCGATCAACTGCGCGAAGAGGCTTAGCGTTGAGCAGATCGCGTCGTTCACGCACATTGCTTGCGGTGAAAATTTTCACTATGTACTCCCTCAGGCATACGCGGCGATCTGATTAGACCGTGGTAGGTCCCGGAAAGACTTGCCGCGCTGAACGCCACTCAATTTCACGTAACACTGAACTTCGCGAACACCACGTCGCCCTCGCTGCGCCAGTCGAGGTAACAGCCATTTTGAAACCGGTGCTCTCGCTGGGCTCGAGATCTCTCGAGAGCTTCGCGTAAAACCTCGCTAACCCGCAGCGCAAACTCTCCAACGTTAAGTGCGTACGCAATACGCTGGCCCTCTTTCTGCCTTCTGTGCATGTGCACTCTCTACTCGCGATATCTTTGCGTACTCAAAGCTTTAGCCTACAATCCACTAAAGCTGTCTAATGTAAGACACTTCTGCGGAAACATACCTGACCTTGTTTATGTCACCTCTGCAGTCAATATCAAGCTCATAGCAGAACAACTATCTTGGGTGGATGACTATCACCATCCGATTATTGTAACTTTTGTCTTTACTACATGAATGCGCGATTATTTTCCCTTGTATAAGTGTGTTCGTAACCATGACTGGAGTAGTATTCTAGAAGATGAGTGCGTTGAGTCATCTACGGACAAATATTCCTCAATTGTGACGTAAAGCCCACCATTGTTTATACCAAATAAGGTATCTCGTAAAAGTAAGTACCCTTCATAGTCGTCAAAGTAGCTACGGCATTTATTAAGGCGCAAGCTTCGTTATCGTCATCTGTACCCAAACACTGAAGAACATGACTGGTAGAAGAAAGTTAGCCAATGTTGAGCGTCTGTGTCGCGATGGCATCAGCACGATAGGCAAGAATAACATTATTTTATGGATGAATCGTTAAACAGCAGTCCTGACTGCATGTGGAAGTTTGTCAATCAAGGCACGAAATAATATGTTGCCACAATCACGTTGCAACACGACGCCAATTTTTTTTTCGCTCCCAGTAGATGCGGTGAATTTTTCTGCGTGTCGTTTAATTTCTCGTTTCAGTACGAATGATACGTTGTTGCAAAGTTCGCACATAAATAGGCTATTTTCTAGATCCCCCAAGGACTTCGGCCCACACTCAAAAATCATGAAAATGGTGTTCCTACAGTTCCCTGGTGATTGGTTATTTTGACAAATACAATGCTTCTACACTTTTGAATGTAATCTGGAGTCATCCCGAATAAGCCTCATGTAGATTGCAAAAAGCTGTAATACCACTTTAAAAATATATTGTAAATGTCAGCGTTTTGACACTATGCATACAGTCCATCCTTCAACCTGCCTGAACTGCAGAAATCTCTTACAATATGATGATTTTGATATAACCATATTGAACAGTTGGCTGCGAGTACCACCCATTACATTTTGTATTACATGCGTAGGATTTGACAGTGTATTAATGCCAAACTTTTGTTTTAACTTTTCTTCGTTTTTACATTTATGTTATTTATATTCATTCAACAGGAATTCAAAAATACACCATTAAGGATGCGTCATGCTGTTTGTGGACACTGATAATAAAAAGTGAATGAATGAGCGGTGTTCGAACATCGTCATAATAAGGTTAATTCCCTGACTATCACAACAATGCTAGCCTAGTTACTACGTCATCATGTTTTAGAAAGGAGCCACTGAAAGAAACTTCCGCATATCTACTTCAAATCACGCCGCGACAACGGAGCTTCTTGTTTTACCAGGTGTGTCCGAATATACTCGTCTCGAGTCCCATTGGAGCCAGTAAGATTGCATGAAATGAAAATCATTGATGCCGTTGCACGACACCTTTATTTGTTTTCGAGTGTACTCGTCCAAAGGTTTAAGAGCATTCGCTACAAGCGAAAACGTAAAATGAGGTCGGCTGAACCGTGCCAGTGTATGCATCTTGCGAAAGGCACGCATTGCTCTATTTTTATATTATTCTTTTATTGATCTCGTTTAATAAAGTTCTCAGCCATTGGTTGAAGTAATCACATTTATTGGCTTTTATAAAGAAACCTGTCTTGTATCTAATAATAAGGTGTTTCTAATCAGGCTTTCGAGCAAAGGCTGTCAAATAGACCACTTTCGCTACACCCCCCCCCCCCGCCGTGTGCAACGCAGTCTCGTGGAATTAGTGTAATAATCACAGAAGTTCAGCGAGACCGCACCACTTAAAAAATATGAAGAAAAGCTTTTTGCAAGAACATAATATACGGAAGCTGCGAGTGCATAATCTATTTAAAATATTTGTTACAGAGCTCTCAATATTTGTGTCATCATCATTAAAATTGACTTTTAAAAATAAGTGCACTGTATATTTCAAGCCTGTTTGCGCACACCGGGTGAGCAGCTGGCGTTCTATTTGCGCAAGCCTGTGACACATAAGCACTACAGTAAAATGATTATTTCTGTCTCCACCTGCGAGAAAACCACGTGACGATATCATAAAAGGTTTATCCAACATTATACCCAGTTATCTCCATTGCCTCTGACGCACCTTTGCTCGTACAGCTTGCAGTTAAGATGCTATCCGTTCGCGCTCGGGCCGTGTTCAATACTCTTCGCGGCATGACAAGAACAGTGAACAAAATACAACACAGCAAACGGTAAGTCCAACAATCTCTGCACATTTATGCATAGATTTTCTTTTTGATAAAGACGCCAATCACAAGTGTTTTGATTATGTTTCGATTGTCCTATAGGCATCCATGTTAAGCTAAACTTTCGTGATTTGCCAAAACATAGTTGTAAATGACCTCTTTTTTACATTGGGAGTATTGAGCCCAAAGAAATGATTCGTGGAACAAATCACTTCTTTGTTGGGTAGTGCCTGGTTTATCTTGCGGCTCTGCGTATGGCCGTATCCGTCCGTTGCATTTGAATGTAGAGGAAACATCTTGGTTTCTTGCAGGACCTGCGTTCGTCACGCGGGTCAAAAAAATGTATTTTTTCGGGAGTGGACTAGCGTATTTGAGAAATTCGCGGTCGTCTGCAGATTACCACAGGAGCTAACGGAAATGCTTGTTTGAGCCGTTCACTCTGTCGCAGAACGTTAAAGTGCAGTATTAATCATCAGTCACCACAATAAAAAGCCGGATGACTTTCTGTTATATCTAAACTAGCACTTCAGTCGGCCATCTTGACCGAACTTTTGCGAGCGTTCAGAAGGCTAGGTGTTGGCCTGCTTTTACTTTTTTTCTCTCCTTGAAAATTACATGGTGTGGAGAAGGGAAGTTCTACTAATTACAAATGATTTCCTCGGGGGTTATCCCGCACTTATGATTGAGAAATTACATCGTGCACGAAGGAGGTCAGGTGGAATCCCGTCCTCTTTGAGCCTCCGTGCCAACCCTTCGCGAAAAGAGCTGCAGGCGATCCGTGGTACGTGAACACATCCGGCCACAGAATATCCCTCACAAACCAACAGCTGCGTGTCGGCGGCAGTGCTCGAATGCGGCCGGATGAGCGATTCTTCTTTACGAGCGACCATGGGGTACGCTGAACCTATAATGTAGTATTGGAGCTTTTTTTTTCTTTTTGCAGCTTACATACGTCTGGCCTAAAAAAAACATTTGGAGAACATTAATTTATGTAGAGCAACCTATGCTGAAAGTCTGTGAAAATGAGAAGAACAAAGCAAGCATTTTGGTTGCTGGCAGCTAGTCGGGTTTTTCCTAGGCTGCACTGATGATGTCGCCCGCATGGGGGACGAAACGTCTTCTCCTAAATTGTTTAGATTGTTATATAAGTCGGAGGTATTATCTTTGTAATGGTGAAAGTCGTAGTTGGCAAATTCACCAACTTCGGCTGCCGTTAACCTGAAAACAAAAATCTCCCGAACGCGGGTTTGGCACCTGAATTCATTTTAAAAACACCCAAAGCTTTCTTTTTTTTATTTAAAAATATATATCTCCAATAGACCCGTTGCAAAACATGCGGCGCCGCGACGGCAGGGGCTTTTGAGAACCCTCGGTACAGATCACGCGCTTTCTCGTTGCGCTGCCGGGACGCCGCGCAGTAGCGCCAGCAACCGCCAGCGGCCGTCGCAGCCATCCGCCATCCCGGCCATCCGCCGGAACGTCGTACGTCGTTGGCGGAGCGGTGGCACCGTAAACACATGGCGACGGTTTAAGCTATTCACTTCTTTGAATACGTTATTTGTCGTAACTTACCTTCACGTCTGGCAGTCTCACGTAATCCACTTACTTTTCACCGCAAACGTGGTAGGGTTCGGCTAGGTTTGACAAAGCGTTGGTGCAGCAGACGACAGAGCCGGTACAAAGAAAAGGGATGAGATAGGGGCAGCCTCGCAAAATAGCAAACGCGATACCCCTTTCCAATTTCCGTGCGCTTGTCGCTCGTCCAAGTCGGCTCTCGGCCGCTCGAACGTTATTGCCATGGTGACCTGCGCTTGCTCGCGTATAACACGAGGTAGCGGGAGGAACCACGATGGATGGGGCGTACCTTGGACACCCATTATTCGTCGCGCGGCGCCCGCGGGCTTTTGGGATTTTCGGAAAGGGTCAATTGTGCCTTAACGACGTGACAGAAATCTTTAACGTGACGTCACTCCACTACAGAAAAAAAAAACTTTTGACGCAAAAAGAAATAATCTAAGCAAACCACGAGGGCATCAACTATTTAACATATTTGTTTCAAATAACTAAACTTTGCACCAAGTAAATTGGCTTGGAATACAAAAACATGAGTGAATTCTATGTTTCCAGTCTGTTTACGCCTACTGTCGCGCACAAGCTCTGACAGACAAGCGTTGCAGTCTATTGTTCCTACCTTGCCTCTCCCTGCGTAGGAGCAATATTTGAGAACCACGTCACAGTATCAAAAATGTATTTTCACAATCATTATACCCAAATACTTCCACTGCCTTTGACGCGTCCTTGCTCGTACAGCTTGCAATCAAGATGCTCTACTTTCTCGCTCTGTCCTTGTTAAATCCTCTGCGCTGCATAACGAGAATAGTGAATAAAATACAATAGTGCAAACGGTAAGTCTAACGATCTCTTCAAATTGATGCGAGTGCTGTTTGGTGTTACACATCATTTACTCGCAGTTTTATAAATTATTTGAAAACTAATGACTTCTTTACAAGTTTACAACATGGCTTTAGAAAAAAAATGTTCATGTGAGACGCAACTACTATTCTTCAAGGATGATCCCCATAATTATCTTCATAATCATGATGAAACTGATTGTGTTTTTATTTTTTTTTATTTCTCAAGACCCTTTGATAAAGTTTCCCACAAACTCCTTTTTCAAAAACTATAATCACTTAACATTGACTTCTGTATATTAAATTGGATGCATGCCTTTTTAATTAACCGCCTACAATTAGTTACTGCTAATAATACAAATTCGTGTGCTCTTCTAGTCACTTCAAGCGTCCCACACGGATCAGTGCCTGGCCCGCTCCTTCTTCTTGTTTACATAAATGATTTGGTGCACAACTTGTATTCTTCTATTTGCCTCTTTGTTGACGATTCCGTAATATACCGGAAAAACACCGACATGTCTGACACTATTTTTCACAATCTGGGCCCGTTTGCTCGAGGCGAACCGCGGCTAAAGTTAGCCGCAAAACTAGGAGAGAGATTTTGTAATCACGTGACTGGTTGGGTAGGGGATGCAGATACATGGCGGCGACCCGGTAGTGAGCGTGAATACCACCTAGAAGACAAGGCCTGCGCACGGCGTTTTGTTTGTAGCAGAGGCTCTGGTTGGTAGATCCTCGACCCGCACCAAGCGGCAAACACCCCGGAAGCTTGACGAAAGGAGGGGGCCCGCGGAGCGCGGGCGAAAAGTGATCCCAGCACCCTTGGCGAGCTCGGAGCCTCCGCTAGCGAACGAATTCTCCGCAACGCATTGGTTTTGCCTATTTCCGTGCGAGGAGACCAATGAAACAAAATTGTCACGGGTATTCGCTTTTTGAATGTTGAAAAATAGGTGCCAATTGCTAAGTGAAGGCCATTTTGTTCACGTGAGGAAGATGTTAGAGCTTTCAGGTTGCAATTTCGGGGCTCTCTGAAGAAAACACTCTGTCACAACCTATGTAAGCGGACAAAACACGAATGTACCTTCGCACAGTTTTTAAGTGCAATGTACAAGCATTTTAAAACGCAGCTACGTTTTAACTTTATTGCTCTTATCAATGAATTCGTTTTCGTTGCTGCAGTTTCCATTTCTCATTAATGTGTTAATTGAATTATAACAGTTTTGTCGAATTGATAAAGAAGCAAAAGGCAATTTCGAACCACGTACGTTATTGCGATGTCAGTATGCTTCGAAGAAGTCGATTGTGCACATGCAAATCTGACGCTATTACTGAAATTAATAAAAGCGGAGTTACAAGAAAAGCAAGCTTTGCGCGTCCAAAAGAAAAAAACAACGACAGGAGATGCGTCGTAGCTCAAATAAAAGTGATTTTGGTCCGGGACGACCAACGTGTTCGTCGTCTTCTACAATGAAGCAGGCACCGGCCGTTGGACCGTCAGCAACTCCTTCCATTTTTGAAAGTCTACTTTATTTTTTTTATTTTTGAGGAGACGCTACGCCGTCGGGTTCTTTCTTCCTCCTGCTTTTATGTTGTTGTTTTCTCTCCCTTTTTGTTTACTTGACGTTTGACCATCGCGTATTTTGTTTTGCCTTGTTTGGCTTAGTTTTTCCTCTCTTTGCTTCACTTCGGCGCTTACCGTGAGTCCGTCTGCTACGCGCTGTGCCCGGACATTTTGACGGCCGTCTGCAACATTGTTGTTGTTGTTGGTTTTCTTCCTCTCGTCTGCGATATCCTCCTGTTTTCGCCTTCGACTGAGTTTCTAATCCGAAATCTGCATATGTGATTTTGGCATTTTTAACATATTGGGCGCGCTGGCTCGTTATACGTTTATGTTCGAATTTTATTTGTCTACGCTGAACGTTAAGCAGGTCATCGTTTGTTGATCAACCGGCCGTCTTTCGGGCATACACCAGCGCATACTTGGAGATGGCAGGCATGTCAAAGTTTTTGCGATGGGTTAGGAAAATCTTCTTCCGCTTTTCCTTGAAGACCGAACAAAATGTGAGTAATTGTTGTTGCAACATTAAAATTAAGCTAAAACAAACCACAAAAAAAGTGAAGCCTCTTTTTTATATGTTGCATGCTTTCTTATTTTTTTTTCCATAACCCGGCCGATTGAGTCAAGGCAATCCGCTTTCCAAAGACGTTGCCATGCCGACAATCATCGTGTTTATTTAGGTCGAGAATGTCAATTGCGACTGTCAAATACAAGGAGGCCACACTAAATTGCGATTATTAGTTAGCAAAGCAGTGCCTGTACCATTTAATGTTTAATTAACGTCGATATTGCAGCTACAACGACATATTAGTTCCAAAGCGAGTACCACTCACCACACCGCCATAGTTTCCCACCCCCCCCCACCCATTCACGTGATTAAAAATCCCTCTCCTAGGTACTGCGGCTAACTTTAGCCGCGGTTAGCGCTTCGGAGCAAATCGTCCTGACATTAACTGTATATCACTAAGAACAAAACACCGATGAAATGCCACTACGAGATGTCATGCTCAATCTCCGGCACATACTTAATCTAAACAGCAGCCCCTGCCGATGTCTGGTTACAAATATCTTGGTGTTCACAGGTAACTCAGGTCCTTTGAAGAGCTTCCATATTGAATACGTAGTTAACAGTGCTAACCGTATGTTAGGATACTTAAAAAGAAATTTTTTCATCGCTCCGTCTTCATTAAAACTAACCATGTACAAAACCCTAATCCGTCAAAGCTTCAGAATATGCTGCTGCTGTGTGGGACCCTGCTCACTCGCCACTAATTGCACATGTTGGATCCATTCAAAACCGTCTCAGCTTCCGTTTCTATATTGACGTACCATCATCGCACTGCCAGCGTTACTGCCATGAAAAATACTTGAGGGTCTGCCGTTACTAACTCACCGCCGAAAAATATCTCGTTTGTGTCTTTTTTGATAAAATATTTCATCAAAAATGTTACTCTTCGTCATAAACTAATCACTCCACCATTCTACATGTCTGCTGGCATTGACTCATAGCAATAGGTTGGTATTCCAAACCTTAAAACTTCATTAGTTCAAAAATATTTTTATACCACAAGCATCTATAGACTAGAACGACCTTCCCGCCTCGATTGCTAACATCACTGATATTGTTATGTTTAAAAATTCATTACTTATATGTGCACTTTCGAGTTACATGATGTTACAGCTCTCTCCCCTGTTCAAATGTATATTACCTTGAGGGTATTTGAAATAAATAAATAAATAAATAAATTACACAAACCGTGCATGGTTGTTCGCCCTTCGAATGTCCGCTGAGCTCCAGAAACAAATACTGGAAACGGTATTCATGTAGCAGGCAAGACGTTCTTTTTAAATCTGCTTTCGAATGAAAATGTTACACCTTTATCAGCGGCTAGGTCGAAAATGAAGTTGTAATTTGCATCGTGAGTGGACGTAGTACTTAATATCTACCTGTTTTGGTCTTGTTTACTTGTCCAGCCCGCAAAAGTGGTACCTCACTCGTCTCTTAGTAATCAATCAGGCGAATGGTTATATTGTTAACTAATTACAAGACGCAAAGCTACTGGCATACTTTTACATTTTCGAGAATCCTCCCAATTGGTCTGTGTTCTGAAATATTCGTCTCCAGATTTTACCACTTAATCCGGCTATTGAAGCATGCATAACCGCGGAGATCGGACCAAAACCACGGTGTGACGAAGGATTTTTTGTATGTTACATTTACTATCACAAACTGGCGGATCCGTGAACAGTTCTTCTATTGCATTCGGCGGGCGAAGAAGGAATAGCATGGACAGAACTGAGAAGCTGCCAACTACCTCCACCACTTCTGTAATGAGATTTGTGCGAACAGCGCACAGTAAACGGGGACCAAAGGAAGTGCAACAGGACAAGCGTTTGCACTTCCTTTAGGCCCCGCTTACTGTGCGCTGTTTGCCTTTTGGTCAACATGAACCAACTAACCCACATCGCCACCCTTATTTTGTAATATGAATTGCAAACCAGCAACGAGCACTGTCACACCTAGGAGGGCTTCGGCCTCGGTATTTGCGGATCGTTTTTATGGCGTAAGTATTCGGATTTAAGTCAAAACATTGGAGCACGGGCGGGGTCACGAAATTTTATAAAATTATAGTCTCGGTACACGACTTTATACAAGCGATTGTACTTAACATATATTTTTCATCCAGAAAGAAAGAAAGACGTTTGGCAAGTGTGCGTTGTACACACTGATAAAACACTCTTTTCCGAAACGTCTGTACAATAACGTCTCTCTATGTGCAAAACAATTTCTCGATTCTTCACAAAAAGTCCAGGAAGCATAGCAGTGAGTCCAAATCAAACGCTTCGTGAATCGTGAAGCGTTATTATACAACATTGGCGCCACATTTAGTGCACTGTACCGCCTCGCTTCTTAGAGCAGAGTGCTCTTTTCTGTCGTGTGTTATCTGACAGATTTGCGAAAGCTTGCAAGGTGCCGAGAAAACAACATTTGCATCGTATCTGCTAGCTATTTTTAATGTTGTGAGACACTTTATGCGAATATGGAATCACATGTACACGTCTTTTAAATTTATTTGTCTGGCTGCCCCTGGTAAGTTAGTTTTTTTGTTTTTTTTGAAGTGGACTTTCACAGGAGCTAGAAATTAGGTTAGGTGGGTACCCAGCGTTTTTTAACTTTTTACTTGCTGAGCAAGACTGATGTACATCTGGTGTTTGCAACTTTTTGCAAGAGCTGCCTGAAGACATGTTAACGCTATACCTCTCTTGACCAGATTGGAATGTGCACTTTTGTGAAAACAAGGAATGAGGTTGCCTCCTTTTCATTGTCCGCTTCGCTAAAGTGCAAAGAGATGGGAGGGGTTTGCAGACACTGAAGTCCTAAAGCGTTTCCACGACAAGGGCTCGAGGGAACTATATGAAACACAGGCGATACTATGCAAAGGAGACGCATGTGTCAGTGCAACTTCCGTGAAATTATCGGCGAATGAATCGTTCGTATTCAATCCACTGTTCCTAAAGCTATTTAGAGATGAAACTTCTTTATATTTAGAGCGCAGCTCTTAAGCGCGGTTCAAACAGACTCGCAATACAAACACGGGCGCCGGAACAGCTTCTGGTCAATGGCGCAGGCAAGAGTTGAACATTTTTCAACTTTTCTCCTTCCCGGGTCGTGACGTAGGTTTCCGTATTTTCTCCGCGGCCAATCAGCGCGGCGCGCTCCTCCGCCTCCTTGCCACCGGCGTTCACGGGTTCCGCGTGCAAATGCCTCAGACCAGTGTTGCCGACGCCTACTGATTTATCAGTATATCTACTGATTTTTTTCAGAATTCTGCTGATTCAGGGATAATACCACAGAATCTACTGATTTTTCTTCTTTTGACTACACGTGGTCCAAAAACTGTACTATTTTCTCAGAGCGAGCCCTCGAGTAATTTCATACGCGCTTCGGCGAGTCATTTTGTGTGTGTGTGTAGGTGTTGTAAAAATGAAATGAGGGGGAAAAGTGAGAGCCAATAGTTTACGCGAACAGGTCACAACACAATGCAAGGGATAGTTAAACCATAACGCGGGTGGATTGGGTACAAAATGGGAAAGGGGGAGGAGAGCCTCTCAAAGAATTGCAGAACAAGGAGGTTAGAAGCACTAGGAGGGGGCACGTTGCAATATTGGTGAAGCCTAGCCATAAAAAGCTTAAACGATGTTGTGGCCAACGGAACCATAGATCTCTCTGGCAATTGGTGCGCGTGACATGTCACGTGTCGAGATGGATGGTTGATTGTAGTAAGATTCCTTGCAGGCTGGCGCGCACTCTGTCCGGCAGGTTTGATCAGATCGAAGGCTAGACTGTGGTGTATTCTAGTACACCATTGTTGGACGAAGGCTAGCTACGGTCACTTGATGTGGTCACGTTGGCCTGATAAGTGAGGAGAGTAAGGAGGAAAATGAGAAAGAGGCGAGGCGTCGAGGGAGCATGGCTTGTGGAGGCTACGCGGCTGGCGTCATGTCTCTCTACCCTTCTATCCTCCTTGCTACAGAACGACGGCACAGTCGGCCATCTTGACAGGGCGCACTCCTGCCTGCGCTTTCATGCCGTGCCGCAGCGCATCGCGGTTTGAGAGATTTTAATTTGCTTATAACATCCGAAATAACGTGAAGCTTGCCACCACTTTTTGTAGCGTTAGCTACACTGGCCGAGGTTGAGCAGCTTCACGTGGCTCTCATAATGAGCCGCTGCTTATTATGAGAGCCACGCGAAGCCGCCGCCGCGCGCCCGCCGTTGCCGGCCTGCGCATTCCAGAGGAGTGACGTCATAGTCATAGCCGCGGCAGACGAATTGGTTCCACGTCGTGCCCAGCTGTGCACCTCCGTTGTGCAATAGCTAAGTCTGACTGCTGCACCGGTTCGCCGCTTGATAGCGCCTTCATTTGTGCGCATAAGCTCACGCTACGTATATCCTGGCATAGCCGAGCTAAGCCACAACAATTTTTTGTCTCTGTTTACCAGGTTGCCTGAGGTCTATCTCAGGGCAAGCTGTTAAACAGTCAAAAATCATTGAAGGGCCCTTCGCTTTAAAATACCTCGGGATATGGAGACTTTGAAGGAAAATTCCCGTCAATAAATTTTCCACTCAAAGAACAAGTGTGAAACTACTTGATTGGGCAGACCACTAAGCGATAAAGACTAAGCGATCTCTGGTAATCCTGTATTATAGCCTCGCAGCGGCAGCTGATTTCCGGATGTTGCAGGGAAGAGGTCTGGAAATTTGCTTTGCATACAGTTTCAACTTTTTTTCACTGCTCCCTTTTGTCTTTTTGTGCCATTTTTCATATGTGCTGTGCAAATTATCAGTGTAATAACCGTACAAAACAAACAAGCTTATAGAAAAGAACAGACTAGCGTAATTTAGAAACATACTAATTTTTGCTGATTTTTCAAGCTAAAATCTACTACCATTTTCTGGGGAGCTGTGGGAAGACTGCCTCAGACGCGAGGAAAGCTGCTCAGCTGCAAAAGTGCCGCTGCCGCGAAGAGGGCTGAAGTTGCCGCTGCGTTTGACGTACGCGAGAAAACCTTAAGATTAATTCAGAAAGTTCAGCGGTACCCCTGGATCTACGACAAATATCGTAGCGACCACAAGGACAAGGACAAGCGAAATACCTCTATACTGCTTTTAAAAGTTTATTCCACATGGTTTCGGAGACACGGGAGGTGGTTGCAACCCGATGAAACGGCATCTTCAATGCAAATATGAGTGGCCTTTAGAAGGGCCGTTTATAGAGGCAGGCAGTGGTTGGCTTGCTGGATGCAAAGAGACCGGAAAGGCAGTGGGATGCACTTAAAGGTTAAAATGGTCAACGACGCCGGTACGCGCTGTAGATGAGAGTTTTTAGGCAGTACTGTACGACCGCTAGCCTAGGGTCTTTAACTCCCGTCACGCAGCAGTGAAACACAAACGCACTGCCGGTATGATGCTCATCCAGATCGAAACGGGCAGGGGTGGGGATTAAACCCAAGATACCTGGGTCCTGCAGCGAGCTTTCGTCCAGAATTCACTCACAAGCAGCTTGTAAGCACACATCCGAGCTAGCAGAAAGGACAAGGAAGCACAACGGGCTTCCGTCATTCATGTACTCAAAGGAGCACAACACCATGACCAGATTTAGTGAACAGAAAGAGTGTGTCGTATGAGCTGCACATGTGCATGCCATTGCTATTTTTTATGCACAGACGCAGTAAAATCTGACAAGCGTGTGACTGTTACAAAGCTGCTCTCGTGATCCTGCCGCGTTAAATATGATATAATCGTTGTTCCACTGCGGGAGCGAACACTCCACGTGAGTATTCCTGCAAGCGACGCGCGGGCCCACGTGGAACGCCACTTGATATATAACATGAAAATAATCCAAAATAACAAGCAGCACACCCTACCTGGCTCGTGACATTCGGAAGCACTCGAAGAAGTCCCGGCCGTCGGGGTCTTCGTACATCTGTCGCACGATGGTGGCATACTCGCCGAGCGTTTTCCGAGACTTCAGGAGCTCGCGGACGGCCTTTCGCTTCTCTTTTTCTTCACGCTCCGCAGGTACTGTTCACACAGAGCCGCGAAGGTAGTCAGCCGACGCCAGTTGATAGTTCTTGCATTTGTGACGTACCTCACTACACAAAGGTTCATAAGTGAGGCAATTCGAGCTTCGTAGCCGGGATCCTGCCGAGACGACGCCATCGCGAAACAAAGCGACGAAAACGAGGCGCCAGTGCCGTTCTAGACGGAGCGCGAAGCGTGGCCGACGTGGCTGGCGTCGCCTGCCTCGTCCAGAGCGTCTCGCCGGTCTCGCCTCGCCCGCGCAAGCGGCGACGACCCCGCTTGACGGCAGCCGTTGATTGGTTGCCCGGGGAGCCGCCGTGACGTCAGCTCCCGTATAGGCTTCTTGCACTGACGTCACATCGCATACTTTTGAACACCATGTAAAAGGAGGAGAGGGAAGCCGCTTTTGTAAGAATTTTGAGTGACAGGTTAATCTTCTATAATCTTCTGGGGGAGAATAGCGACGCCTGTGCAAATCCGAGAGGCACAAAGGAGGATCCTGATAAGAGGGGAGCTCCTTCTTTCCCTTTTCTCTGGAGGGCATCGGAAATGACGTCATGTGCAAGCCACGTATAGACCTTTGCAAAAAGAGCTCTCCGGCCGCCGCCATTTTGCGAACCGAGCGACCCCTATCAGCCAGAAATTTCTGCCACCCGCCTGAGCTGTGGAAACCCGGTCAGCGTGGCTCCCCACCTGCATTGTGCATTCGGAGTTCGCCGGCTTTTCTTGGAAGTTTTTACTTTATTTGCCTGTTTAGGATGCTTACCCTTTGTGTGTTATCTTCCACTGTGAGAACCAGGGAATACCAGGGCTCGTAGCCTGCTCGGCCTCCGCAGGAAGCGAACGAAGAGAGCGAACGTCAAGCAGCCCGCGACGCAGGCAGTTCGACGTTCTTGACGGATTATTTCCGTTGAGATAATCTCCAAAAAGCCTTCCCGGCTATGTTCCGGGTTTCGCAAAAAAAAAAAAAAAAATTGCTGATAGGGTCGGGTCCGGGGTGTGGGGACGGAATAGACACGTTCGTTCATTTGCTTCGATGCTGTTCAAAAAAGCAGCTCTCTTCAAAACGTGCCCCAAAACACGCCGGATTCCGTCCGATCGTCGTGAAGTGACTATCGTCGACACTGTAAATTGGATATGCTGTGTTATTTGAGACCTTTTTCTCAAATCCTGTTCGGATAACGCGGCACCGTGGGGTACGTACAATATATGTTGTTCGATTGATGAGACTCGTTGAATTTCATGTTGTGGGAGGGGAACATCCATGCAGTTCGGATATCCTGTGTGGTCAAATATTTTCGACGGTTAAGACCTTTGTAGATTGACACGGCTTAGTGTATGGTGCCGTAAAAAGATCAACATAATATGAAACAAACATTCCAGATGCATTTGTTCTGTCGCGCACGGACTCACCAAAACAGCTTTCATTTCTTTGTTTTTGTTCCCAAAAATAGTACAATGCATTCTTGAAAACCCCGAGAAATTCTATTAGCCATAGAACACAAAATAATAAATAGAACGCGGCAATTTAGCCTCCACCAACGTCCGGAAGTGCGCCTACGCAGGCTGCCACAGCCCACTGACTAGAAAACCCACAGCTCAGCGCAGTCGGGCAACACTGACGTACCCTCTCAAAACCAGGGACGCGCGCTGTAAGTCGCTTCGTTCGAGACTGCCGCTGGAAAGGTCTATAGACCGTTCCATTAGGGTCATAGCAGAGAGGGTAACAGAGAGAAAAAAATGCACTCTCCCTCTCACCCCGCATGTCGTCTGCTCCACCGAGTGGGCTGTAGCTAGCGTCCGGCTGGCGTGCAAACTGTGTTTAAAATCGCGTCATTTTGGAAATTTCAAGCGCAGATGCGCAGATTTTGGTATGCCAGTTATCGTGTAATACTATGCTAGATAAAAAGACTAACAGGGTCCAATTGCGCTGTTACCTGCGTGCAAATAATAAGAAATAGGGAAAACTGTGTCAGATTGGCCGGTCTCTCCGGCGAAAAGTAAATCCGGTTGCTGTACCTTTTTTACTATACGAAGTTCGTACTGGTGTAGGCCTTTAGCGACCATGAGTGGAAGTCTGAAATAATAAATAAAAACGTGCTCTCCTGCTGCAATACACGCAGCAGTTGAGGGTAGTACTGCCGGCTGACTCAACTGCTGTTTAAGTAACGGAAAACTGATATGCTAGTTGGTCATTTACAGAAATAGAACAACAGAGAGCTATAGGATGATTTTGGAGTAGACATAACTATTCTGAGAACGCGAACCACTTCACAACGGCAGCCACGAGCGAGAGTTCGATGTTCCGTACAGCCCTCCGATACAGCTCAAAGATGGAGGACGGCAACCTCCCGGTTTGTCGTCTGCTAGCGGAGTCGGGCGCGTGCCCTCTCTCTCGTTTTACCCCGTCGAACCCGCTAAATTTCCCGGATGTATGGAGAGGGCGCTGCGGTCGAACAAAATGGTGCCGCCCAGCGAGCGCTAAATGGAATGGTCTATACGGGGGCCCGTGGCCGCGCGCCGTTCCAACCAAACCGTGACGTCAGTTCCCGTATACGGAGGCCGGAAGTGATTACGTCAGTACTGGTTCCGGCTGCCGGTTCCGTATTCCGAGTCTGTTTGAACCGCGCGCTTTAGGCACCCGTTTCCGGCGTGAGCGGCGTCGGCGTCGGCGTGACCGCGCGTTGCATTATGGTGAATTTCCCATAATGACGTCGTCACACGTTACGTCACGTGTGACGTCATGAGGGTCACTGGTGGCGTCACCGCCCGTTGCATCGTGGGTAAATTTTCCCGCTAAATTGAGCGTAAAAATTTCCCGCTAAATTTAGCGAAAACTTTCCCCGCTAAATTGAGAGGAAAATGTCCCCGCAAACCTAGCGGTTATTTTTTTCCGCCAAATTTAGCGGGAAATTTAGCAAACATTTCCAGCTAAGCAGCAGTGGAGGGTACTGCATGAGGAGGAGCGTCATACCCTCCTCTCTGTTCCTTCCCCTCATCCTCCTCAAGAGCTGCGCTCTAATTCGGCGTTATAGGAGATTGTAAACGTTTTTCGTTTTTTTTTATTTCTGTTCTTTCACATGTTCGCCAGAGCGTTTTGTAAGCTTTTCTTTTTCATTTATTTATTTTACATGAATAACTTTTATTCTACGTTGTATTTATTTTTAGGGCTTTTTTATTCCAGATTCGCAGCTCCTTAGTCTTCCTTCTCGTTTGTTTGTTTATGTATCTCCCACTTACAATTTTTTTCCTTTTTCTTATTCTTGTCTATTAAAACGTCAGTTTCT
This sequence comes from Ixodes ricinus, assembly GCA_037355805.1. NCBI lineage: Eukaryota > Metazoa > Arthropoda > Arachnida > Ixodida > Ixodidae > Ixodes > Ixodes ricinus. The sequence goes on from JAZHYW010023717.1 coordinate 25,817, forward strand.
AGTCAGCATCTCTGCTGTCCACTTCTTATACTAGTCCTTGTCCTTAGCGTTGTTTTGTCTCCACAATATTTACCCAACTATCCCGAAAGTATATTTTTTATATTTCCATTCTTCTTCATTGAGCCCTTTTTCACGTCTCACCGACCCCAACCCTGATTCATACAATATAAATTTGATGGTAATCTCTACACGGAAGGCAAGACACGCTTCATTTCCATAAGGCATGATGCGGTTCCCAAAGACATCAGTTTCTTGTTCGGCAGTGCACGAACAAGAAACAGTTGCACATCCCTTTGCTACACCATGCAAAGAGAATGTGCAAGATCTTTCGATCGAAAATTTGGCGACAGGTCCGGTGCTTCCAAATATGCCTTCGAATTCTTGTCAGGCAGTCTATATTCTTACAGTCATCACGGGTCAAGCTACAGGTCCTTCCTAGAAGGCAAAGAAGATGAGAATACTTTTCTGTTGGTCCTACTTACCTCATCTCAAAGTTCTTCGAACCAAAAACAAGGAGAAAGGAGGCGATGTCGGTTACTTTTGTTGGGGGAGAATCACTGCCTGGTGATTTAAGCAAGCTTCTGGGAAATAGACCTGAGGTTGGCACAGCGCCTATTTAGGGTGCCGAACAGATACTTCCATTCTTCACAAAGTCACGAGTAAAGCACAAAAGGTTGACCGATCTCGCTGCGTAGATGATTGCGTGGATATTTTGGTTGAAATAAGTTAAACTTTTTAGAAGCAAGACAAATGTTTCACTAATTGTAATATATCTCAAGCAAAACTATTTCAACATATTTTTATCAGACAAGAAATAAAGGATTTGTAGTTGTTCGTAGGATTATGTACCTCAAAAAAAAAGGAGGCCATGGAAAAAACACCAATCTATTTCTGGGATTCAAAACAAAACCGGTGAAAGCTAAGGCCATTCAATTATGTCAAAATTTGGTATTCACACAAATACGAAAACAAATTTTCACCTCGAAGATATAACATTTAACAAGGGTTTCCACGGCTAAGCCACACAAAGAGGCCTGCCCTTTCCGTGTGGTAATGACAGGAAAAGGGACCATTCCACGGAATGGTCTCTCGTTTTCATCTACGTCAATTATCGAATCACAATCTTGATGAAACCTACTTAGTACCTAATTCAGAGGCAGTAATTGACTACATAAAATGTAACGCATTCACGATAAACTTTGCTCTCTCCCTTGATGTGAAGGATCTGTTTTACTCCATCCCGTACACCGAATGTTCTTCGGCAGTAAGAGACTCTATAAAGTTAATGGAATAGTTACTTTTCAGAACAAGTGTGGCGTCAATGTGGCCGCTTTTCTAGAGCTTACTGAGAGCCTACTTGACTTCAGCTACAGTTTCTTTCACCAACGAACCCTGTCCACAAAATAAAGGGATCTGCATCCGATCATGTGTGGCCCACATCCTACGTGACCTTTTCTTATCTAAACATGACCGCGCCGTCACACAAAGTCTTTCCGCATTCCAAGTTAAACGTAAGTTTAGATATGTCGACGACTATCTAATTCTTCTAAAATATGACCAGAGGAAAATAACTCAATTAATTAACACACCAATACTTTCTTCTTGAATGCTTCACAAGGGCTTAAATTCACCCATGAGTTACCAATAGGGAAATTTTTTTTCAATTTCTGGATTTTAAATTCACCTTCCAAAACCACCATGTATTCTGGTCACATTTTCCACGTTCAAATAAAATTATACTTATGATTCGGCGCACTTAAAACTTATTAAAAAAGGTACAGTGACTAGCGGCTTGAGCGCTGCATTAAAAAATACTTCCATCCACTCAGCCACAGACAGCTTTAGAAAACAAGTACAAACAACCGTCACCTTCTAGGTATCCCCCGACGATCGTGTCGGATATTGTAGAATGTATGCTAAAACCAAAAAGAGCACGAGGTAGAAACCCAGTTAGAAGAAGACGACCAACAGTTGTGCCGTGCATTGAAAAATCTCGCACACTCTAGAGAGGGTGGCTTCCATGTACGATGTGCAAATTTTGTTCTCAGCACCTGAACAGTTTGAAACAACTTTGCCCCAATATAAATTTTGAGCCAAAAAACCATCAACTGTGCGTGAAGCATGCACACAAATACGTTAACTGCCTTGACGTGGTCGTCTATTAAATTACTATTTATGTTTGGGAAGAGTCTGTGTTGGCCAAACGGGTAGATGCCTGAACATGAGGCTGCGAGAGCACGATCTTTCCATCAAGACTTCCCAGTCCGGACATCTAGCAATTCATGTTCGAGACTGCAAATGGTATTGAAGCGGTTCAACGTCAAGCGCTCGAGGGATCTATATAGAGCATAAGCGATACCATCCATTGTAGACGCATGAGTTAGTGTCCTCTCCGTTACATTATCGGCGAAGGTATCACTCTATTTGAAGCCTCTGTTCCGAAAGCTATGTAGAGATGAAGCTTGTTATTTTGTTTATTTATAATGTTTCACCTACTCGCCATTTTATTCTTGGAGTTTTTTTTATTCCATTCTTTTACATAAAGCACATTAATTTTACCTTGTATTTATTTATGGTATCTTTTATTCCAGATTCACAGCTCCTAGTCTTCTCCCTCGTTGGCTTTTTCATATATCGCGCACTTGCAATTTGTTCTCTCCTCCTTTTTTATTATTGTGTAATCAAACGTCAAGACTCAATAGCTGGTCAGCTTCAGTCCTGGCCACCTTCTACTAGTCCTCGTACTTAGCGCTGTTTTGTGTCCGCAAGGAGGAGTTTCCCCTGAACTCTTAACATGTCGCGAACTGTAGCCATATCCGATTGTCGGTGGTTGACTGATGTATTTAAAGTGATATTCATATGAAGCTGATTCTTAATTTTTGAGCGATAACCTCAACTCTGTTCGATTGTGGTACAATACAGGGAACATAACCTTAAACTTTAAAAAATATCTTGATGTCAGAATTACTAACGAAATGCAATATTTGGCCACAACAAATTTCCATGGATGCTACTAGCCTATTCTTTGCAATGGAGTATAAGTATCTACCCCTTTTGTTTTCTAGTAGCCTGGCCATAAAACGCTCATGTCGACTGTTAATCATCCAGTGCCAGCCGAACATTCAACTTTCTCATCCGTAACCTGAGATATACACCTCTATATAAAAAAAAACATTCTATGTCAATATGTGCTTTCTGTTTTATAATATGCTTCTTTAGCATGGGACATGTGCACTAAGCGAATCAATAGATAAACTTCAGCATATTTAGAAACGTGCAGCTCGTTTTGTTTTTCATGATTATGATTTTTCAAATAGCTCTTCTAAATTGTGTCGCAAATTCGTGTAGCCTTGACCAGAAGACAGAAGATATACAGGGTGGTCTGTATCGTATAACAATTTTTCGTAGAACTGGCAGTCACAGAAAAGTATTTAAACTAGTCATCCTAAGTGTCTCCATGCTCAGATCATTATCTTATGCTGCGCGAATTGAGGTTGATAAGTAACATTTTCAAGCAGACTTTCTTGCGCGAACAGATCATCTACAGGATTAATATACTAGTTAAAGTTGTCTTTGCAGCACTTTCGTCATTGTTTACTGTCCTGCAAAAGTTGTTGCTAGAATAATTATTCCGTATTGTACCAAGGGGTTCTTATTTTTCTTCCTTGGCTGAAAAGACCGCACGATGTCTTTTCTATCTGATTCCTTCTGCATCACATAGGTTTCAGTGTGTAGATTTGTATTTTTGTTCGTATATTATTGCAACACCTCTACCATATTCCACCTACAATAATGCACAAAACTGGGTGATGTATGTACCTTAAATAACAATATATATAAGTAAATACATAAATAAATAAATTCAAGACAAAAAAATTACAACATATAAGAGATTCTAAATATTTTTTTCTCGTTTGAAAATTTACGTTTACGATAATCCATGCACTTAGCCTCCGCCTGGGAGCTCGTCCTCAATGCAAAAACCGATATCGAGCGAATATCGTAGTTTTTCTTATTATTTTATAAATTCTGACGTTTAATACGTTGCACAGCACCATTTTTATTTAACTGTTCAATATCACGGTTTTTCAAGACTAAAATATTCGGAGCTGATATCTTCAAATAAATATTTTATTTTATTTGTGGGTCTGCTATTACTGAAGTTAATTTTATAAAGTTCATTACAAGGATGTCCTTGTTTGTGCGTTCATCTTCGTGACGGCCTGTGTTTCTCTCTGCATGTGGAAACAGGGACCTCTCCAAACTCAGCTACTTCCACGCCCCAGGAAAAGAACCGCTTCTGCCTTGGACTGTAGGAGAGCTGATCAATAGAGCGGCAGACTCCTTCGGGGACACCACAGCCATCGTGTCCACTCACCAGAACATCAGCAAGACATACACGCAATACCGAAGAGACGTAAGTGTTTACTCGCAATATTAATTCATCTTGAAATTCATTCCTGGCATTCGAATTATCATGCAGATCATGGGTCACAGTCATTCGGCCATCTAAGGGATTGAAGGACTGAGGGGGTCTGAAAGGCTGTAGGGTCTGACGGGCTGAAGGGCTTTGAAGGTCAGAAGGGCTGATGGGGTTAGTAGGGTTAGGGTGTTTCATAGACTGAAATGGTTTAAAGCTCTGGGAAGGTCCCATCGCACATCAGTGCTGAAGTGTTATTCCCATAGGAAAGTATAGAATGCCAGAATCAAGCCAAACGCCGTCTAAAACGTTTTCTAATACATAATGGAAAAATAAAGACGTCATCATGCCTTTTTTTAAAGTCTTTTAAAAGTTAGTTAAAATATGCAAAAGCAAATTTAAGATATTGCATTTCCAAATAGAAACAGGCGCTCCATATATTCAATATTATACATAAAATGTATTGTTACTGGAATACTCGAGATACCAAAAGCTGAGTGCAGCTTTTAAAAATAAAAAATAAAAACTTCTGCACCTTTAGGAAAATTATTTCTGCCTAACGGTGCAGAAGTGTTTTTGTAAATAAATAAAAATAATAGATACCTAGCAAGATTGCAATCAATTGAAACCTGATTTTTATACAAATACCCACCGCAACAATGCTCACAACATTATCAGTAACAATTATGACTTCAAGCAATTATTGTCTACTTTTCTAAGACATTACACAGTCGTCTGAGGGAGTAAAAAAGATCCATATTTTTTATAAGTGGTTCAATAAATTTGCGCGCAGATTAAAGTGGTGTGAAGGTCACGTGAAAAATATAGCGTGGAAATTAAATTGGTGTATATGGGTGTCTTTATCTGAACTCACTACGGTTTAAGATTCAAATTTTTAATTTTGATAAAAATATATGTTTCGGCAGCATACTTAAAATGAAAGACAGCGCAAACGGCAAGCTTGTCTGATTTTTGTTTTCAAGGTTTTGGCCATTGATCGGCCGAGGCGAAAACTGGCGTTTCTTCAGCCTGTTCGAAATGGCACGCTTGACCACTCGCTCTTCTGCTTGCTATCAAACATTTGCACTAAGACTCTTAGGTTGCAATTGCAAAATAGTCCTGGTGTGCCCTTTTAAATGAAGTTTTTTATATATCATTTGCACTTTTTGATAAATGTCAAACTGTCTCTAATTATTTTTGGCAAAGCTTGGCAATGCTTTACGTCTCACCTTTCAAACGTATCTTAATAAACTTGATACCTTAAGAAAGCTTAAACTTAGTTCTTTTTTTAAATTCTAAATTTAATATTGAATGCAAAAAAAACAAAAACGTTTGCTACATACATTTAAATTAACCAATGATTAAAAATCTGGCGAATTCGGAATCGCTCTCCTTAAGAACCTCATTTTTAATTTCCTTCTTTTTTGTAGTAAGGTGTAATAGTGGTCTATTATAAAATGTAAATCAAAAGTGTAGCACATTGTCTGTATGTCCGCAATTAAAGCTTTACTCTTGTGAAATGAGCGTTGTGAATGGGCGTTCGTATGGGTGCTGCTATGGCCAATATTGTGGCATAGATATGATTATGGACTGAATATAAATACTCGCTTTAACATGTGTTGTATAAATAAGGAAGATTGTGCATATTACGGATTAAATATTACGGTATTTCTAATTTTTCTCTCCCTGCACCTAAAGTCATTACATAATTTTGTGGCGCGTTTATTTCGAAGTAGACACCTCTTTCCCTCGATATTTTATTTCCTCCTTTAAGTTAAAAATGATATAGGTTAGACGGCCACCCAGTAGCTCACGCCGTCAAACCTGCGCCCATCTGCCGTCAGGATATCCAGCGGGCTTGAAAGAGCTCTTTGCGAAACGGCAAACACGGATTATCGTAAAATCCGGGCATTCGTCAGCTCTGACGTCGCCGCTTCTCCTTTCCCCTTCCTCTTCCTCCCGTGCACCCTGTTTGACATGCGTTACGTAAAAGGGGATAGTGGGGACCTATTCGGCTCTCGTCTCGCTCAAGCAATTTTGAAGCGCTGGTGTTTACTCTACACAACCGTTCTAAGCTTGATGTACATGAAAGGTGGATTCTTTCGTTTCCGGGAAGCCAGAAGCGTTCGTTCGTGCTATGGCTTGCTAGATCTGTACAGACCTGCAAGGTTGCGCTGATTACCGAAGAAGGCACAAGTCAATCGTTTCTTTACGGTCGCCATTCATTTTCGTAAAGTTTCACAGCTTGTCCTAAGTTTCCTTAACAAAGTTAAACCGGCCGAGGACGCCGAGCGGCTAAACCCTAACGGTGTCGTGTGCATGAAGTGCTACACAATGTTTTGCAGTCAGATCGAAGAACATCAGCGAGTGCAGAAAGCATCGTCATCAAGCTTATCGTGACCATCCTTCTCTCCAGCGGATACATCATTTGTTGACGGGGAAAATCTGGTTTAAGGGATGGCAGAAGCAATCGACGCTGTCGGAGTAGTATGACACCCTTGAAACTGCCGTCTAGTGTGAGTCAGCGTATACTTGGCGGCTATGTTAAACGGAAACGTTCCGAAGAGACTAAGTAGTTTCGGGAGAAAATTTGTAGTAAACTGAGCCAGCTGAACGGAGCACCTGTGGATCTGGCCAATTAAGCTTCCCGTTCCTCATGCGCAGAGTGGGTTAGCAATTAACGTGCGGCCTATCTTAAAAGCAAGTCGCAAATAGAACGCTACCGGCTGTTAACTTTCTTGCCCTCCGATCTCAAAAAGAAAGATATTGTGAAAGCAATACTTGAAACCACAAAGCACACTGGACAGGTCACGAAAACTCAGAAGATAATTGGAGATCTGGGCGCGAGATGACCCACGCGAAGGACATCCAATTGAAAAAAAGGATGTGGCTCTTGCTAAGGCCTATTACACGTCAGATGCTACGGACTGCTCAAGGCAAAGACTGAAAAAGAAAGATGACGTGCGGCTTTATATTGATGAAAAATAAGTCTACGTTACGAAGCGGTTTATGACAAGATCAATTAGGGAACCGTGCCAAAAATTTAAAGCGGGCCATCCCGAATCAGAGATAAGCCTAAGGATATTTTACCACCTTTGATCTAAGTGGCTTAAGAAATGCCCACTTCACGAAGTATTTGTTTGCGTGTACTGTGCCAATGTCTCTCTTTCCGTCACATCTTTATCAAATGTCACAGGGAAGACCAAGCATTTCAAGATGTTCAAGACTTTTTAATAATGTTTCTTCAGAAAACAACTGCTTGGTAACAAGTGAACCCTATTTGAAGAGAAAATACATATCTCCTGATAAATAAGGCATCTAACTTGAAGATGAGTAAAAGTTGGCATTGTGGTAATTAATATTAAAGCGAACACGTTTCGAGCCAGCAGCTTTAATTACGGAGTTCAAGAAGTGGACGAAAAAATGCATATTGCCGCGAGCGCAGCTGACCAAGTAGGCTGCGCGCTCGTGGAATAACGGTTATCGCGCGTGCCTTCCACGCAGAAAGCCAGGGTTCGATTCCTGGAAGCGGCGCATCTTTTGTTTATTCCTGCAAACTAGTATTCTGGTAAATTCGAGAATCCTGTTGTTTGTTCGAGGTCCGAATGTTCTACGCGTCGAACTTTCTACGCCGATTGTTCCAGAAGCCCACGCGTGCACAAAGGGAGCTCCGCGTAACCAGCCGGACTCACTCTCGCCTCAGCGTTCGACTCTGCTCTTTCGCCGACTTCGACGCCCGCGAGGCTCTGCTGTTATCTTTTGTTTCCTCTTTCTTTTATTAGTTTGGGCACAAGTTCGCCCCCTTAAACGTTTAGTTTACTTCAGTTTTCGTCGCCTCATCACTTGTCATTCGTGACAGTATCCCACTCTTACATGAGACGCTGCTGAACGAAGGGCCATATGCCTCGACAAAGCGAATGTACAGTCACTTGCCGTGATCTTACATTTCGATTATGCCAAAAGGCGGAGTGTTATTATTCAATGTGCCGTGCGGGGTTACCACTGGAAGAACCTGATGGTGACGATTTTCACTTGCGTAGCCACAACCACAAAAGGAACGCTAAGCTTTGGTGTGGTGAATGATGACATTTGTCACGACTCTGCACAAGCGCTCGTTGCACTCCCATTGATCGAAGAACGACTTGCTGGCAGAAATCACGGCCTGCTGCTTGTGATCTCTGATGTAATTTTTATTTCTGAGGGGCCCCAAGCCACTTCAAGTTGATATTAATTCGAGAAGAAGACAAATGTCACGAAGTGGATCTACTATGCGCCAGAGCACGGAAAAAGCGCGTGCGAGGGAGGGGGCGGTGTTCTCAATCATCACACATATCAATGCATATAATTTGAAAACAACTGAAACCAATTTGAAAGCAACAATAACCGACGCGCGCGCACTTTTGTTAACAAACTGAGCCACAAAAAAAAAGGGTATAGTGCTTCATGAGAAGCTAAGTCACAAAAGCAACGGGGAGTAAGTCGCTTGTTTCTAATCGCCCGAGAGTAAATAACCCGTTTTAGGGAGTCGAAGAAGGGCTGGGAGATGGTTGGGGCGTCAAAGGGCATTCAGTTTTCTCAAGTATGGAGCAAAGCAAAGGATAGAAGGGACGATACTGTCCTATTAGAAAGAGTTTGTAAAACTCCGGAGTAACAGGACACATAGGCTGGGACCGTGAAGCGGACAGGCAAGCATGTTTCAATGATGAATTCACTTCGCCCCTCTGGGCGTTGGCTCTCGGAAGTGAGACGGCTGCGTTCAAGTCTTCAACAGTGAATTTCCTGAGTTCTGGCTTGCGCGAATGTTATCCCAGTGTCGCAGTGAACTGGTACCTAAAAACGTGCTCCCTTCTAATAATCTGCTGTCAAAAGTATTGTGATTCTGGCTATTTTTTAAGCCACCTTTTTGTGTTATACAGAAGCCCCAGTCCCGTGCTATGTACCGCTTACGTACAACCCCTTGAGTGGTCTATCAAAAACGCACTTCAACACGAACCTAGATAAATTCCTGAGAACGTGAACGCGGACAGTAAAACATCTTTTCTGTCAATGAATCCACAATTCGTGCACTATTTTCGCAGTATTTCAACAATCTGTTAAGCTTTTCAATTCACATGTTGATGATCCACCGACTTTATTTTGTGCAGGACAATTTAAACGCTATTTTTGTCAATTAATAACAAATAAGTCTGCCATAATTTCTTACAACACGTGACTTCTGCAACACGATTGTGCATAGTGTTTTGCTGAAAATTTATATTTTTTCTACTCTTGAGTTTCTGTGTTTATTTGGTTTGTGCGAATCATTAGGTAACCATCTTTGATGTGTGTTTTATACATTGAATTATTAATATCTCTACATCCTTCTGGTAACGAGTCGAGCGCAAGTTCTTAACGTCGAGCTTGGTAACTAAATGTATTTACATGTAAATAAAATCAATACCTTGATCGTCTCAAGAGTGCAAGCAATTACTTATTAGTAATAGGTTTTGGGAACTTTCGTAAGGTATGACTTACAAAACTATTTCTGTCACCTATCATAGATTTGTGTTTTACTGTCACAGCTTCCTGCAGGTTGTGTTTAATTCTACGCTTTGATAGGTCTATTTTTGTCGAGTATTTTATGTATTGCATTTTTTTACATATGTGATATCATACTAACCTCATATAAAAATGTTTTACGTAATACGAAACATTTCAGGTTATTTTATAATTAAATTGGATGGTAAGAATTAAGATTAGGTCATTCATCATATCCATGCCGTAATATTGGCCATAATAGGACCCATGCTAAGGCGCATTCACAACGCACATTTTAGTATATTTAAGTTTTAATTGTGAACATATAAACAATATACTACACTTTCTATTTATAGTTTATAATAACCCATTCTCATACATTGCTACTACTAGAAAATGAAGAAAATTATAAATTGTGTTTTTGGAGAAAATCGATACTGAATTCGCAAGTTTTTTTAAACATCGGTTAATTCAAATATATATATATCGAATGTTTCCTTTGGCGTACAATATTGAATTTATAATAAGTCAACAGTACTACGTTTAGGCTTTCTTATGTTATCAAATTATTTAAAATAAGTTTAATAGGTAACGCGTAAACAATTTCTAAACTTTGCCCAAAAGTAATTAAAAGAGCCACAGTTCAGCTGTTAGAAAATATTCTGAAGACGAAATGCCTTTTATTTCAATAGGCACAATAAAAACTATTTTGAAATTGTCACCAAAGAGTCCTAGTGCAATAGATTAATAAGTGACAAAATAACGAGTGGTCAAACGGGCCATCCCCGATAGGGTGAAGAAACGTCATTTTCCGCTTAGGTCGCTTTAAATAACCAATAACTCACAAAAAAAAATACGCGAAGCTTGTTGTTTACGTTGTCTTTTATTTCAAGAATGGTACCAAAATATATTTTTCATACAAATTAAATATTTGATTTTGAGCCGGTGCCTGATTTGAGATGAAAATACTCATTATATATAGGTCACGTAACTGGAATTGTACCGCTAAATTTAACGGGGAAACTGAGTGGGTAAACATGTCACGTGACGGTAACCACCGGCGAAAGTTAGCAGGAAAACCTAATTGGTCTAAGTCACGCGACATTAATTTCTCTGATAACTTTGGCGGGAGAGGTAAAACATATGTTTATATTACTTGACATCAATTTCCCCATTAAATATTGCGCGGAAACTAGATTGCGTCATTGTGTGAGGTCGAATGACGTCAATTTTTCAGATAAATATAAAAATGAATGATCGAGCGAACGAACGGACGCACGAACAAATATTTTGGATTTGTGGGTTTCGTTGAAAAGCATTACCTGCTCACAAATTCTTGAGAATATGTATGTTCTCTTCTGATAGGTAGACCAGCTAGCTGCAGGCCTGGTGTCCCTCAAACTTCCGATGGGTTCTAGGGTTGCCTTACTCTCTCCAAGACTTTACGAGGGGGCGCAGCTACTTTATGCGGCCTCAAAGGCGGGACTTGTTATGGTAAGTGCGATTCAGTCATTTCGCTGAAGATGATTAGTGCATAGACATTGTGCACAGCAAAAAATTCTTTGTCCCCTCTGTTGTGCTATCCAGGTCGGCATTCACTCATTTTGTACCCTTCACGAACTTGAAGTTTGCTTGAACAAGGTAAGTCACATCAAGCTCATAGCCATTCTAGTTCTTTCTTTTAAAAACGTCTTGATCCTTGATGAGAAACAAATATGCAAAATTACTGCGATTCGGAGTAGAACTCCAAGCGTTGTAGCAAAAGACTCCGGTTACGTCAGACGTTAAACTCCAGATTTATATTGTGGAGGCCGTGCCGAGGTAGCAAATTTCTTTGGGCCAAATTTTGTTCGTTTGATTTTTGCTGAGAATCGGGGTATATAAAAAGCCCGCATAAGCCAAACTAGAGCCGAACCTGACTTTTTTTCGCCGGTGTCAGGGTATCTTGGAAATACAGTGGAAAAAAAAGACAGCTTCACTCCTGGTATTTTGGCTGTCATCGTGCATATTTTGGCTTAAGTCGCCAAAAATTTCGGCTCACTTCTGGTTGTTCAGCCCACACGTGGCACCCTTGTCTCAAGTCTTGCACTTTGGCAATTATGTAGCGATCAAGAAAAAGGCCATAGAAATGTCAAAGAAAGGTATTCTGGCACTAACTAACGACTTGGAGCAAAACCGTATTATGCCCTCAGGATTACCAGGCTTGTGCCAATTTAGGTGTTTCCCTGGTGTGTTACTTGGGTATTTGCTAATCATAAGGGTTCTCCAACTTCCTCTCCAGCCATTATTACATTCTTCGGTTAAAATACGCATTTATATAGAAGTATAAATATTTAATGTTTGCAACAGCTCATGGCGTCGGTAAAATGTAAACGATTATGTGCTGTATCGCGTGCTCGCTGCTAGCACCAGCTTCGCGCTTCTCTTCACTGGCTGGGGACACACGCAGTTTTCTTCTGAAAAGATATAAATAAAACAAAGCACAGTCTAACAGATGCTTAAAATACCGCAAAATGTTCAACATGTATTCTAGAAGTATTCCTATGTACTTGAGTGCCAACCTAAATGTAACAGTAAAATAATCACTATAGTACACGCGCTCAAAAATGTTTAATTGGAAGGGTGCACCGCAATAGAATCTTCTAAATAAGGTAGCGCTATGGAGAGTGTAATTGGTCATGCCACGATGTTGCGTTGCATCGGGGATGAAAGTGTTTAATGTCACCCTAGCCCATAACGTGTCCAAGTTCTACCCACTTTCGCACGTTATCTCAAACCGCGGCGTTATGGCGCCGTTCGTCACCCGCGATAGTTCACCGCCTTGAGTGAGCAGCACCGCGGTAGTAGTGAAACTGATGCGCCTTCTTACGTTTATTTACTAGGTGAAATAATCAGTGCATACCAACCTAATGATCTTACCCTAAACTTAAAGTTCGGCTACGACTGTGTGCTCTACAGGCACAATTACTACTTCAGTTTGACACTAATGAATCGCGTGAAATAAAGCGTTTACATATGAAACACAAAATTAATTATATTCCTAACGAGGGTGTCGGTAAAGTACACTAGATGACAGAAATTATAAAACATGTTTCTGTTATTTATTGAAATTAATTGGGAGATTTTGTAAAGAATCTATGGCTAGGTTACAGTATACTATACATTCCAGTTATATTTGTTTCGGCTTCTTTGAAAATATAGCAAGGGCGCAGGCCAGTTGATGAATATTAATCATCTGAATTCCCCTGTTTCTAAGGTACAAGAGAAACATCAAAACATAAGAGGGACAAAGTTGAGAAGACAGCGTCTTAAACTCAGCTATCTCGTTTATTTAGTACACATCTGTATATAGAAAACATTTACACAGACACAGGATGAACACGTAGCTGTTGTTTGTCCTCTCTGTGTCTAAGTGTTTTTTAGTTCAAGCTGCTTTCCAGGCTGCTTTCCACCTTCTGTGAACATCTACCATACCTCAACTCACACCAGTTGAAAACATTTTTGGGGGTTTAGCTTGAGAAGTAGTCTCTTGTATCAGATGTGGGAACAGTGCTTAAAATAGAAGACGGAAAGGATCCCTTTGTTCAAGTTTAGACGAAAGTGTGTGTTGCCGTAGCGTGTAGACCTGTAAGGTTGTCCCCACGCTTACATTGTGCGATGGAGACTGGAGTTTGAACTGCATATACTTCGTCCCTGTGTGTGGTGATCCCATTGAGTTTGGAACTATAAAAAGGTGGACTAAATAAACGAGTTACCTGAGTGTGAGAAGGCGCTATGTCTAATTTCTGTCCCATTTACGTTTTCATATGTTCCTATTCTACGTCAGTCTCAGGTGAATTCAACATGGTTAGCCATCTTTGTTTGCAAATGTTTGCTATGCCAGTATTTTCCGGCTCTCCCGTGGATATAGCAGAAATCAGCTCAACATGTGTGTATGAACTGGCATTCTTGAAAGAAAACCTATGTGTCCTCACGCAGCGGCGAAACTTTGGTTTGCGGTTGGCGTCGGGAAAATTAGTATGTGCTACCTCCCCAGTCTCTTCCACGACTCATGGGTCGTGGAGGAGGAAGGAGAGGTAGCTCAACTCTGCTTACTTACACCAATGGCATTTCATGCTTTTGCCGCTTGGTGTCGTCAATTTCTAAAAGTAGGCTTTTTGCTCTCAGGCGGAGTGTACGGCTCTCATCCTTACGGAAACATTTTTAAAGAAAAACTATTTCGAGATGTTGCTTCAAATAGCTCCAGAACTGGAGAAGTCGGCACTGGGAGACTTGAACAGCCAAAGGTAAAGACTTCTATATTGTCTTCAATAGTGTGAGAGATGTCACAGCTGGCTGTCTTCGTAGGGTTGTAACTTTCGCTGCCTCCTTTTAGGCTACCGTTTTTGAAACATGTCATCACCATTGGCGACATCAGGAAGCCGTAAGTAACACAAAATTCTCGATAACCGTGCCAATAATAAGATTGTTTCTGTAAGGTTACAAAATGTGCTTTTTTTCTAATGTTCATTCCAATTCAGAAAAGTACCCTTGACTCTGTTGATCGATCCTCGGATAAAGACTTCGCTGTCGAGTAGCTTTTTCCGAACAAAATTACTAAAAGTATCGAATAAACAGACTTTTTTTAATATCCGTTTGCCTTAATTTTTGCGGTCTTTAATGATCTAAAGAAAGTGTCTTGCTAACGTGGATGACGACGTGTGTGTAAATATGGCACATATGGCTCAGTGCGTGGGGACTCTAGTAGCAATGTATGACAGGATGTAACGACACTCAGTAATCTAATATGATGATATTTGAAGAACACAAAATATGCGAATGACATCTCTCTACTCTATTTTTGAAGAGTGACTACGTCATCAGATTTATTTACGCTGACACAAGCTTTGTTTGATTAAAATATATTTTGTTTCACATCTGGTCAAGCTTAAAACATCAAACACTGCAGGTGTCGTTCAAGACAGAGGGGCTCTCCAATGTTCAACAGGTTAATGGGAAATACAAAAAGAGTAACATCGTCGGAATGGCACATTCCTTTGTCAGTCTGTAGAGAAACAAGCAGTTGGTGGACAAGAACATAATTTGAAGAGGTACATTACTGTCACCGGAGAGCATTGATTGGATACAGATGTGAGCTTACCTGTTTTCATATAAGATATTTTCTGCATATTCCAATAAAAGCGTGCATGATGTTTCCGTCTCGAATCCTTGAACTCGATTACGTTTTTTTTTTTTTTTCTGAAGCCTCGATTATTTTTAGACATCAACAACGTTACTCACGTATCCACTCATCGCTTCTCATACGTTTTAATATCAGCAATATCTTGTTGTCCTAAGACTACTCCCCGTGTTGCAACAAGAAATAAGAATATAAAATGGTGCATATCATTCCTAACGTAATTACGTAACAGAGCTTGAATATTGAATCATGAGCAAACCACGACGTCGCCTTTTATTTCATAGCGCTGGTATGTATCGTATAAACGAGAAAAATCTATGGAACAGATATTTTATGTTTACGCTGTAATATATTGATCCCGGGAGAAAAACAAATTGTCCACCAGTCTAAAGTACGGCCTCGTTAAAGCTAAAGTCCCACCCTTTCTTTGCGTGATTCTGAGCCTAAATGTTGCATTGGGTCGTCATTTAGACGTGTGCACGAACGCATTATATTATGTGTGAAGCGGCCTTCATTAAACGTTTATATTTATATATTTTTTATTCTGATATTTACATACTTCTTTGCTGTCTTGTTTCTCAGTGCTCGAGTTGTCATAGGAACACGAATTCCGGTTCCGCCATCCTTGATACTGCCGGAACAGCTGCAAATTTATGGACGTTTTCAAATACATAAATATTTAATGTCTTGAATATGTTTATATTCAGTTGCAAAAGAAAACTAAGATATATGAATGTTTAAACGATGAAAGAATGTTTGCCCTTAAGAATTGCTTGTCTACAAAAAGAACCGCCTGATTTCTTTGTAAAAAAAAAAAAAAGCTTTTCTAGTGTTATGCTGCGGCTAACTTTTGGGCTTCACCGAACGAGCAGCACAACCGCACGCAAGTTGTGCGATGATGGGGCTGATCCAAACTGATAGGAGATCTAATCCCCTGGTTTATAGAGTGCATTTTCCCCCATGAGTTTCACCTAGCTGTGCGCGAACACACTCGGAAACCTTTTCGCTTTGGCGGTCTGGGTTGTGTATCATTAGCATGACTCTTGCAAAGGTTCAGTGAGAATAAAGATACAAGACAAAATAAAATGGAAAACAATACGGAACACAATTAAATGGCATAAATACAAAAAAAAAGCTCGGCAGGATCGGTGTTGGTCAATCTGAGGCTCTCATTGTTTTTAAGTGAAAGAGTGAGACATCAGGAACACTCAAAAGCCAAATACTACAGCCGCACTCTCATTTAGTCAACGACAAATCTACGCACTAATGTCGGCTCTTTTTTTATGTTTTAGCGCTAAAGTCGAGTTGAAAAAGGCCTTGCTCTTGCCATTATCTCAATTTCGGTTCACTGTCACATGAATTATACAAACCCTTTCTCCGCTGGAACCTTAATTTATTTAAGGCTCTCTTTTGTAAGTAGTGCAAGCTGACCGCACCGGCCAAATATCAGACGCGTATTGTATAGCCCAGTGCATTTCCCAGATGTTTCATTTCATTTTTACATACCCCAAAAATATTAAAAGCAAATTTTTACCTCTGATATTGGCTATTGGTCACGGGCCCAACCAAAAGCGTCGTTTTGGTCCGTTTTCCACGTTTGGCACACTTATGGGCAAAATAAATTGCTAACCTATGAGTATTTATCTTTTTGGACGAGGGAGACGTTCATATTGAGCTTGCAAACAGAAAGGTAGTGTGCAATTGTTCCTCTGACAAACAGCGTATTATATGCCGTTTATGTCTTAGTAATTCCTGTTGAAATATTTTGGTTCATTTTCTGACCACCAAGTTGCCAAAGTGTATGGCGCATGGGCCTTGTCCATCAAAGTTATTGCAGCTTTTTTCCTTATCTGTACCTTCATTGTCTACTCGAAGTGTAACTTAATTTGGGACTCATTGAATATACATTTGACGATGTTGCGGTTGAAGTGGTACTACGGGAAGAAGCCCCTTCCTTTCTCATCTCGTCGTTTACTATGTGGAGTCAGTGAAGGAGATGACGATAAGAGGAGGTGCCGTTTGCGACCAAGCTTCGTCCCCGCAGCTGCAGCTCTGTCCGGAGCTAGACGATGAATCGGCCATGATTCCCTCTTTTGTTCGAAGCTGTCTTGTAGTTCGCACTCAAAAACAATGTTGCCTCCGAAGAGTTTCCTCTCCCTTCCTTGAAGGCTAAATCGCCGTTAGTAAAGAATCGGCGGATTATCGAAAGCCATAAGAAGCTGCAATAGGAGACGACTCCAGCGTTCGGGCTTTCGGTGTCTCTCACAACTTCAAGCTCTATCGATGCTTGAGTTGAAGAAACTGCTTCTCGGGAATGGGATTCCTCCACTTCCAAGGAAGATGCAGGTATCACGAATGCTGAAAAAACAATATTGACGGACAAAAACACACGAGAAAAGCGCTGTTTTGAAAAAAATACGAAGCCATTAAAACAGTTCATTGGGGGATCTGTTACGGAACAATACATAATAATTCTGCACGTTATATTTTCCTTCTCGTGAGGTTCAACTTTTTTTTCAAAATAGAAGAAACCCCTAATTTGTTATTTTTTTACTTTTACCTGCATTTGATGAAGCCATCGAGTGGTTAAGTTTCGGGATTTATCTGTTTTCACCGATAAAAAAAACGGAACCATATTTATAAGCGTCTCTTTCTCATTGAAAGCGTACTTCGGAACTCCCCTACTTACCTCGGCAAACCTCACTCATGAGGGCCCTCACTCACCCTCACTCACCCTCATCTTCACAGGTGAGGTGAGGGTGAGTGAGTTTCTGAACCAGGAAAATTCATGAGTGTGAGGGTGAGGGCCGTGAGGGCTGTGAGGGCTGTGAGGACCGTGAGTGCGTGAGGGCGGTGAGTGGGTGAGGGGCGTGAGGGGTGTGAGGGCCATCAGTGTGTGAGGGCCGTGAGGACGGTGGGTGGCGTGAGGGCCATGAGTGCATGGGGGAGTGAGGGCGGTGAGTGGCGTGAGGGACATGAGTGCGTGAGGGGTATGAGGGCCCTGAGAGCGGTGAGTGTGTGAGTGGCATGATTGCATGAGGGGCGTGAGGGCGGTGAGGGCCATGAGTGCGTGAGGGTGTGAGGGTCATGAGTACGTGAGGGGCCTGAAGGCGGTGAGTGTGTGAGTGGCATGCCTGCGTGAGAGGCGTGAGGGCGGTGAGTGCGTGAGGGGCGTGAGAGGCGGTGAGTGCGCGAGGCCCCTTCAGACGGAGCAACTTTCTCAGCAATTTTGGTGTTGCTGGCGGGTTGTTCCCTAGCTTTCCCTAGATCGACATGAATTGCTGAGATTGGGTCCGGCTCGAAACAAGCGAGCAACTCGGAGCAATTCGAAAACGCTTGAAGCGGCTAAATCCAATCAGGGACGCGATATTTCCACGTGATACCTCGTGCCGGTGGGCTATGAGTGCCTGAGGGCTATGAGTGCCTGAGGGGCGTGAGGGGTATGAGTGCGTGAGGGCCGTGAGGGCGGTGAGTGCGTGAGGGGCGTGAGGGCTATAAGTGCGTGAGGGCCGTGAGGGCGGTGAGTGCCTGAGGGGTGTGAGGGCCATGAGTGAGTGAGGGCGGTGAGTGGCGTGAGGGCCATGAGTGCGTGAGGGGCGTGAGGACCGTGATGGCGGTGAGGGGTGTGAGGGCCATGAGTGCGTGAGGGCCGTGAGGGTGGTGAGTGCGTGAGGGTCGTGATGCCCATGAGTGAGTGAGGGGCGCGTGAGGCTGGTGAGTGGCATGAGGGCCATGAGTGCGTGAGGGGCGTGAGGGGTATGGGGACCGTGAGGGCCATGAGTGCGTGAGGGCCGTGAGGGTGGTGAGGGACGTGAGGGTGGTGAGGGACGTGAGGGTCATGAGTGCGTGAGGGGCGTGAGGGCCGTGAGGCTCAGTGAGGGTGAGTGAAGGGCTGAAGTTGAGTGTGACCGTGAGGATGAGGGTGAGTGAGGGGCTGAAGTTGAGTGTAGCTGTGAGGGTGAGGGTGAGTGAGGGGCTTAGGTGAGTGTGGCTGTAAAGGTGAGGGTGAGTGAGGGCGACCTGAAATGCCGACCTCTGCTCCCCTATACAAACAAAAATCACACAAAAAAACTTAAGTCTATAGTTCATGACTGGTTTAAAAACCACAGGATTCTCGAGCTTGAGTTTTGTATTTTTGATGTTGCTTTGTCGCCCGGTCAACCAAACTCTAGTGGAAGGCTAAAAGATCATGCTGGAAGCGGGTCATATGCTGAGTTCTTAACGTGTACCCGACTATAGTGATACACATGTCAAAATCGTCCCAGGGATACCACATAGCGCCAGAATGACCGTGCGGTCACTCGTCTTAGATATTAAATGTAAATCTACGGACTCAAGTGCCCTCCAACATAATTTTGGGAACCAGCCTTAACACAACGCACCATAATAGCTGGTCTTCGGCCGCCAGATCTTAATTAGTTTTCTGCACCCCAAATTCGTTTGAAAAGAAGTATTTGCACCGTGACGACGCTGTCATGGACGTTGTGATGGAGTGGTGTGAGGATCAAGAAGAATCGTTTTTTCGCCACGGGTTGGCTACACCCCAAATACTGCTGAGAGGGATGTATGAAATTCAAGGGAAACTGCGCAGAGAAATCGTGAGGTGCCATTCACCTAGGTCAATTCCAACTTTATGGTCATGATAACTACTTCTTATGCATTCGTTGTATGTAAAATGTGGAGAATAGCTTCTTGTAAATAATTATTTGAACAGGGCCTAAGCAAATTGTTTCTGGGTGGTCTACGTTGACAAGTGTTTTTAGGCCAACGCGGTGATGCCGTTCGCTATAAAATCAGATTTAGCAAAGACGTGTGATCACACCTTGAACGATATCTTCATTGCTGACGCCGAATAAGGTCATAGCGGGATGAGAGTGCGGCGCAGAAAAGCTTTTTTAAATATATTTATAGCTTTTTGTTGATTTACTTATTTCACGCAGTGGCTGTATGACGTTTGATGACCTGGTGAATTCAGCGACGGCTGAAGATGACGCCACCATGCGCTTTGTTTCTGCCAAAGTGCAGTTCGACCAAGATGCGTTCATTCAGTTTTCATCGGTAAGTGGGAAAACTCGATTAGGAAGCTTTAGAATATCAGCACCTCATAGATAACACTTTTTTTTTAAATAAACCACTGTCATGATCAGCACTGTCAACTCTGAGGGTCATAATAGTTCGCAACGTACGAGCGGCTGATCAGAAACGTGACAGACACCCTGAGCAACCTCTTCACAGGTTCGATAAATACACCAGTGAAGAAAATCATAAAGCACCTCGAGGATATCCCAAAACTCATCGCGTGGCGCGGAGAACTGTGGGGCTGTTGACATGTGCAATCGGACAGCATTTGACGCAACGCATGGCCCGGAGAAGGCGCCATTAAATGTCCTTAGCTATATAAATTTAAAAAAAAACGCTTAAACGGAACTTTCAGTGATTATTGTACTGGTTTGAAATTTGCGCCTATACAAACCTAATTGTACCTAACAGCACGGAAGTAAAACGTTTTTCGGTAACATCACATTGTTTTGTAGTTATAAGAACTAAAGATTTCAAAAACAAGCAAAACGTTTCGCTCCATGACGTATTGGGAAAACCTATTGATCCGAGTGTTGGAGCAAAGGGGCTGGATAATTGGCTGCGGGTTAGGCTCTTGGCCGTCACGTCAAAGAGGGGTACCCATAGTCACCGAAGCCTCTCATATCGTGAGTAAGTTTCCGATCGCGATCACGGAAGCACAGGACTACGTTCGGCAAGCAACATATGACTGGGTGAAGACAAGACGCGTGAGAAAGCCACCAGTTGGCTTTGCGTCGGTCACCAAATGTCCGCGAGCAGTTTCGAGTCTCTGCCTTGTCTAGGCGGCTTGTGTGAGTGGCGACTGGGCGGGCTGCTGGCCTTGGCTACAACACGGTACAAATATCGATGACTGCGCCGTGCCATGGGGAAACTGGCCGTTCAGGAACACGAAAGCCTCCAGGACGCCCACAATTTATATGACCCCTTTGAAATCAAATATGTCTACAAGTAGAACCACGTGGGATACTGTTATGTCTTTCATTTAGGCATATAAGGCATTTATTACAAACTTCTGTATGTACTATCGGGGACAATGAAACGAACAGAGGAGCGCGTGGCTTGCCGAACAGGCTGCGCCACCTGAAGTGAGCCTAGGGGCGAGGCTGCGTGGCCTACTCCGATGTGTCCACGCCCTTCGCCCGGCGCTCCCCAAGCTTCGGCAGTGCGCTCTTCAGTGCTGCAAGCTATCACCGCTATCTTTGCTGGCTCAGCGCGTGCGGTGTGACGAAGCTCGGCCCACGCGCCGAGCAGACAAAGATAGCGGTGATAGCTTTCAGCGCACTGAGAGGCGCACTGCCGAAGCTTGGGCAGCGCCGAGCGAAGGGCGTGAACACATCGGAGTAGGCCACCCACCCTCGCCCCTAGGCTCACTCCAGGTGGCGCAGCCTGTACGGCAAGCCACGCGCTCCCCTGTTCGCATTTCATTTTCTCCCCGATAGTACATATGTAAAATATATGTCGAGCATTCATGACATATTTTCGTGTTGTGCTATTATCAAAGTTAGGAACATGAATTCAAACCTTTTGCAGCTGTTCAATGTAAAGAAATTATCATACACGATTATATCCTCTGAAAAGAGCATTTCTGTCTTCATTCTTGACGATCATTATAATATATCTGACTTGTATTTTATAAACGCAGGGTACAACGGGACAGCCCAAACCAGTGCGACTGTCTCACTTCAATGTCGTCAACAACGCGAACTTGTTGGGGCGCATCGTCGGATACCATCAACAGGTATTGTACTAATTCTTCATACGACCAATACATGAAATAATTGAAGCCAAATCTTGTCCTATCTTTAATTTTATCCTAAAACATGCATTCTACGAAATGAGCGATTTTGGGTATATTAGGCGGGAGATACTTAATTAAGAACGACAAAAATAATCTAAATAGGAAGACTTAAATAAAGACAAATTTTTTCTAAATAACGATGCCGATTGCTGAGAACGCCAGTTTACAAACAAGTGAAAATCAGCAAACAAATTTCCTAAATTCCGCTAAGTGTTCTCGTTGTTCACGCAATCTGGCACATTAAAATTAGATATTTCTTGCTTGTCAACGAAATATGCCATACCTTTGAATACCGCGGCAGCGTCCACTTCAATCAAGCGCCCCCAATAAACATCTCTTAAAATTGGGAAATCTGCAAATAATACGTTAAGTGCCCGATTTGTCGAGACAAGCGCCCATGTCGCGATCAACCCAGTATTCAGCGAAGGTGACATGGACGTCTCACCGATATTTTTACGCTATTAATTAAAGTCTCGAGCACATAGTCTCGAGACTGCTTTGCAACGTAATGTTCTTGAGTACGGGCGATGGGTGCAATGTAGGCGATATCCGCGATCAAATGCGTTTCTCTGGTTGCGCAATTTTTTAAAAGGCCACAGTGTCTTCCCTAGTAACACTATTTTTGTGGTGCCTCTTTGAGTGACAAGGCGTACTGATTCTATAACAGTATACATCACGATCGCTTCATAAATTTATGCAAACGTGACGGAGCTAACGTGAGAATGGGATTATATGAAAGTGTGGGTGAGGGCCTCAATGGAACAGGAGACCTCCACTGAGCGGACAAAAATGATCAGGGGCGTCGCGTTGCTGGTCTTGCTTCTTTGGATAAGTTTGCGGCGCTGTTCCAGTGCTCGACGACTACGTTGCATATCTAGGCGAAGTGGGTCCACATTGCGAGAACCCATCGCTGTGTTGCAGAGCGTATCTGGGCGAGGATCCTAGGGGTCAAACGGGTGGTGAATCTTTGGTTGCTAGAGGTGGCCTGTAATTGCCGTTTTTGTCTAAAGCTTATGAATGCAGGCCTGTTTTTACCTATTATAAGCATGAGGGCGGCAGGTTCTGAAATGCAAGGGAGCGGGGCAACGAGCGTTTGATTCCTTGCTGCGCTCTCTTCTTTTTTTATATCTTAAACGTTGGATGGGAAGCCAGGACGTTTCTCCCATAAAAGGAAATTCTTCGCCAGTCGTAGAAACGAAACCTGCATAAAGCTGCGCCCTCGGAACCTCTCTGGCAGCATCACTCCGCCAGATGCCTTTGTGTTCATAAATTAAAAATAGCGCGCAAGAGACACAGGGGCAAAGATAGAAGCACTCACAACGGGCGTTGACCTACATCTCCCACGTAGCATCCAATGTCATGCGAACATTCCCTAGGTGTTCTGAATGTTGAAGGAACGTTAAAACACCATTCGGAACGTTCTAGGAACGTTCGTATGCGAACATTCCTTACAAGGTAAGCTGCTCAACATTCTAGGAACGTTTGTTGGCGAACATTCGTATGCACAATGTTCTCGGAACGTTCCCCTTCGAACATTCATATTTGCAACATTCTTGGAACGTTCGCTTGCGAACATTCCTAGAATTTTCGCAGGTGAAGCCAACTTTACGGAGCTTTCACGCAACCTGTGGTTCGAAACACCATCCACTATATGCCACTTTGTGCCATAAATATGCAAATTAAGTGGAGTTTTTGGAAACTTAGCATAAGAGATCAGTTTTATCTTATACGAGTCTACCGAGGAATGTGATGTAAGGTGTAGGAGAAAAGCAATGGTGTTCAAAACTTGATAATGAACTTGGCACTCACTGCGTATGTAGAGGGGCAGTTTTGAATAGACCCGATTTTTAGCATCTCGAGTTCACGACATTGAAAAAGATATGTCCCGCTTGAGTGTGGGATGCCGTAGGTATCTGTTCTTATGCTCTGAGTGAGTAGTCGGTTATCTATGCAGTACGTTTTGATAAGTAGGAGTAAACTGTCGTTATATTACATGCTCAGGCTGGTGCGCTGGGAAAGTAGCTAGCTTGTGCTAAGCATGCAGAAAATATACTTCGATATAAAAAATATTGATTGCCTGTGAGGAGCTTTATAACATTCATATATGTAGCACGGCTTATTGGGGTTGTAGCCTAAGCAAGCCATAATTGTGGAATTATTTGTAAATATTCCTCAGACAATGTTGCAAACGTTCTTTGGATGTACCGAGAACATTCCTAGAACCTTGTTAGAATGTTGATTGAATGTCTTGTCGTTCTCAGAATGTTCTGAGAATATCCCTAGAAAACGTTCCTTGAATGTAGCGATAAGTGCCTGCGCCACATTCTGAAAACATTGATAGAATGTTCTTACGTAAATTTGCGACATTCCAAGAATGTTGCAGAAGTTCTTTGGTTGTTCTGAGAACATTCTTAGAACCTTGTTAGGATGTTTCAATGTTGATTGAATGTCCTGGTAATGTTCTATGTCGTTCTCAGAACGTTCCAAGAATATCCCTTTGAAAACATTCCCCGAATGTAGCGATAAGTGCCTGCGCCACATTCTGACAACGTTGATAGAATGTTCTTACGTAAATCTGCAACATTCCAAGAATGTTGCCTATGTTCTTTTGAACATTCCCGGAATGTTCTCAGAACGTTCTCGTGCTACGTGGGTATTTACAAAAGGGCTCAAACAATAATCCACCGTAAAGGCATCGGTAGAATCTTTCTTTTTTATGCAGGTAAATTAACGGATGGCTTCCTCAGCGTCTCAGGCTATTCTTTTTCTAGTGTATGTTTCTCCAGCACCTCTTTTTCCACTCTTGTCCGTCCCCTGCCAATGATTAAGCTATTTTCAAAGATGTGTTGACAAAGACGGTCTCACATAGCATATAAGTGTCATCCGATCATTATCCTCTAAGAAAGGGCATGCTCACGCATTATTTTATCTATCACATCGTCTCGATTGCCATATATCAAAAACTCAGCAACATGACCACGGGATTTTGTATACGAAGCCCACCGCTCATTCAGAAAACGTGTTTGCGTGTGTGACAGTGCATGAAAGCCTGGTGCTTTTTTCCTGATTTGCCCGAATTACAAGCGCACTTAGTTGCGCTAACTTTCGTGGTGCCGAGAACACCAGCAGCACAATGAAACGGTTTGCAACTTTTTATAGATTGTGTGATTGTTTATGTATGGAAAGACTTGGGAACAGACGAACTGATGTCATAGTCAGCATTTTATGTCGTTCAGTAACAACGCTCAATTTGGACGCGTTTTCAGGTTTCGGTTTCTTATCAGAGCAGAGCCCTGAGCCCGCGCTTCTGTTCCCCAGTGGCTGAGACACGCAAGTGCAACACCCGTGAGCCATAGTTCCCACCATCCTACGAGGGAGGCGAGGTGGTGGCTTCGCGTCTCGACCACGGGGGAGCAGGGCCACGGGCGCCGAGCTGCGCTCCGATAATAAACCAAAACCTATGACGAAGTCACGTAGTTCTTTCAGCGCGCTCTCGAGCGCTCTTTCGAGAGCAGGCGATATAGTGTGGAGCAAAGGGAGTGCGGTGGCCTGATCGGCTGGTTTTTTCCGAGGGCCGCCCCTTCCCTCTCAGAGCGCTCCCAATCACTCCGTTTCTACTCGTCGGAGCACGAAGTGTCGCAGGCGTCACGTTGTGCATGGACGGGGATCACGTGGTTGTGTTGATGATGGCGGCGACAGGGGTCTGCGGGGTGCGGCAGGACGGCGATGGATATGTGATTTTACAAAGTCATTGTGCGTTCGACGTTGCGAGGCTTACCACGGACAGGGCGACCTTGTGACCGTGACAGGAAAACTTGATGCGGGTAGTATTCTCAGTCCTTTTACTATACCGTTCATCTCACGACGGGGAGTCCACTAAGCCTAAACGATGAAGAAACATTTTGCAGAGATCGCCGCTATTTTACCGAATTTTGTGGACGCTTCAACGAGTTTTCAGGTTTGATAAAATGCGTTTAAAGGTTTGTGTTGTAAAATAAAGATAGAGCCGACTATAATGCACTATGATTTGCGTCACATAGCAGGATACCTGCTATGTCCTGTTTATTGATGCAAGCTATTCCGCCGTGAGGAAAATGCCGTTTATTAGGCATCTTATAGTTGCCTGTCCTGCCGTACGCATGACCACTATCGCATCGCTTTTACTCTCCAAAACACGATGAGTTGACAACTATTTCCAAATATTGGCGTTCGCTCTGTTTCGTGAAGATCGATGTGGGTGCTGCCAATTTGTTCTTGTTTTTTACATGCTGATGCATAGAAGAGTTTATAGTCCGTCACTGCCGTCATTTCATCACATTTCGTGCTTAAATTTTGCTCAATCATCTATCGTACGCTGTAAAAATATTTTGTTTCCCATTACCAATGTTAAGAAGTACTATTTCCGTGACTGGTCCGAGAATATCAGACCGCTCTGAGCCCAGCGGCTGTGACCGACTGGAAAGGATCCCGAGTAGCTCAGGCGCGGGGTGGGGGCGCTCTCTTGAATCAAGGTTCAGAAGGGTGAGGCGACCACCCGAATTCGTCACAAAAACTCGTCCAAAATCTGCTTTATTTGTTTTTTCAGATTATGTAAAATGCTTTCTATCTGTGCCTTATATCTTTCTTAAAAATGTCGATTTTGATGATTTTTGATGATGCTTAGCAAGTTTTTCAGTTGAACCATATGTTTAGTTTTACCAATTAAACATTAGTCATACCAAGTTACCTAAGTATGTTCATATTTATTATCTTTTTGCAATTCTTGACATTCGCAAATGCAGGTTGCTTGTTCCCGCAGAGTTTCCTTTTGTCTCGGACAGCATTTATCTGGGGATTTTTGAAAAGCATTCGCAGAAATAACTTCTCACTCTCTCTCTCTATATATATAAAGTAATATATTCGTACTGGAAACGCTGATGTTCTGCTCTTATTTATTTTATGTTATTATATGCGCAGACAGCGCTGCTGAGAAGTCAAGCAACAGATTACTGAAAACCCATAACATCGGTGATGGTGAGATGGTTTCAAAATATGACTCACTCTTATCAGCCAAAGCAATTGCCATGACCAGGAACGTTGCTTAAGCGCTGACAGAAACGCGACCAAACCGTTTCATCCAAACTTTTTGTCACTCGAACAGACCTCGAGGAGTTCAGTAATGAGGTTTTTGGCTTGCTGCGCTCTACGTTCAAGCCATACGAAAAACTCTATCTAAAGCGCAGCGTCTAGTTGTGTGCACCACATGCGTGCTGTTGCAACGTGGCAGGGATTTTCTTCAACAATGGCCAACACATTCTTTACAGAATAAAATAAATAAAAATATTCTCTTCCGTGATGGTGGTCTATCCTCTTCGTTACGTCACACCAACGAAGCGCCAAGTGGCGCCTTGCAATATTATTATAACAAAACGCATGTAATCAAACGTTTTCCATATTCAATTTCCCGTGGGTAGTGTGCTACAGCACCTCGTTTTCAGTTTTTGCTTTCACTTTGCAATTTAAATGGGTCAAATAGACTATAACATTCACCTTCATCATTAATAATCTTGTGTGCGTCCAGTACAGTTTTTACGATCGCAGTGCCCAGAAACTGTTTCGCACAAGGTTTAACTTAATGGATTTCGAGACTGTTTAATCTGCAAGGCCCAGGCCAATGGCGGGCCGCACAGGACTGGCGACGTTTTCCTTTATTTGTCTTGCGAAAACAAACAACTGTTCTTGTTTGCAGCCTGAAACCATCTGCCTAAACGCAGATCTTATCTACGGATTCGGCAGGACTATTGGCGTGTTGGCTGCCACGATGTTCGGTTCCACCGTAGTGATGCCTGGTACCGTATTCGCGCCCAAAGTGGTCCTGGAAGCCATCGAAAAGCACAGGTGACACGAGTCTTCAATTAATATTTTACACTTATTTTTTTACTCTTGCCTCGCGTGTCTTTTTTTTTTTTTTTTCAAGTTACAAACAGATGGTTTTGCTGCGGCGTTGAATCCTTTTTGGTCCAAGATTAGAATACATGCCCTGGAGATTCGGCCTGATTGTTAACTATACGAATCTGTCACAAATATTTTTCTTCGCCGACTACCATAACTCACTCACGCTTTCGTTTGTATAGACCCGTTTGAAACTCAGGTAGTCCTCCTGCGAAAGAAAATCCTGTCAATGTGGCATGTTCAAAAGCGCCATCGAGTTGACACGCCTCACCTTTATGTAATGTTCTCTTTCTGAGCCCCAAACGTAGTTATAAAAGTTTACGCTTGCGGTGTTTATTGCTTCACTTCGAGTATATTGATATAATTGTCTAAAAATAGCTCTATATTATGGTGCAAAAACTATACTTTTACGCACTGATTCAGTGATATTGCCGTGTGAGTAGCCCAGTTGACAGCGATTATGGAACCCACAAGCATAAACCAGATACGAATACCACCTCTAGTTTTCATATTACGATTCCTTACTTCACTAGTAAGTTCCAACAAAAACTCGTATGTTATCGTGTGTCGTACTTCATACATTTAGAAAATATATAAAAACATGTGCATTGAGTCAATATTTTGCCAGTGCACAGTCCTGCTACTTCTCCGATATCTTCGCCACGAACGCCAGTTATTGACGTTTTGATTTTGGCACAAGTTCGCCACAATGAAACTTTAGTTTTCTATCTTATTCATTGTCTTGTTCAACAATTTCTCACAAGACTCTTTTTGTAATAAGTGCAAAATAATGTATGGCGGGTCTCAGCGAATATTTCAGAAACACCGAAGCAAAATGTGGTTGAGCAAAAAAATAAACTCTCTCCGTGAACAAACTGCCATCTCAAAGCGGAAGACAGGAATTGCAAAATACATGCAAATTCGTTAAATGTTCCCTAAATCAACCTATTAAAATGTTGGTTGTTAAAAGAAACAAACGGTTCTGTTGAGCAAATCGCTATGCATAATCTGAAAACCACTAAATCAACTCGTTTGAAAAATCTATAAAACTGGGCAGCATTCTAAATTTGCACGGGTTTCTAGATTTCCGGTTCCTAAAGGAGCATTTTTTGCGCGAGTGGTCTTCCTTCCTAATGCAAGATACACGCAACGCACGTGCGCCATTCTTCACTTCTTGCTACGAGGGAGAACATACGGTCGCTTTGCGCCCGGGCCACCGGGTAGCAGGCCTGTTGGGAAAAATATGTGAACAGAGTGGAAACCGAAACCTAGAAACGCGTCAAAGTTGAGCGGTTTCTCTTTCTTTTCAGATGTCGGTAAATGTTGCTTTTGCCTTGTGTTTATCTCAAATTAATTTATTTGGTGGCTTTCAGTTATGCTTAGCAAGTTTCTTATTAGAGCCATATGTTTATTTTCACTAATGACCAAGTTA
This sequence comes from Ixodes ricinus, assembly GCA_037355805.1. Taxonomy (NCBI): domain Eukaryota; kingdom Metazoa; phylum Arthropoda; class Arachnida; order Ixodida; family Ixodidae; genus Ixodes; species Ixodes ricinus. The sequence goes on from JAZHYW010023717.1 coordinate 55,173, forward strand.
ATTAGTACAGTTCGTTAATCATTCAGCTAATTAATATGTGTTTGCGATCGTTAACGTCCGCAGTGGCAGGCAGTTTGTTCCCGAAAAGAATGCGTTTTTCTCAACTACCCTAATTTTAGGAATTTCGGAAGCCATTTCAGAAACACAGTGTATACTACTTCACAAAAGGATGCCCAAAATAATCCTACAAAAAGTATGCATCGCAAAGAAAAGATGATCATGCCATGTTAATATCTCCGAAGGGACTATTTAAAAAAAAATTAGAATGTTCGGCATCATTTTTTTTAAAATCATCTTTAACTATGTACATCTTAGTGAATGAGAAGGTGTGGTTTCGGTTGGAAACTTAATGGGCATTGGCTTATATGGAAAAGTTCCTCCCTCCCTTTTCGTAAAATCGCGGCAGTAGATCCCGGATTTTTATTGCTTTGCCCGGCGTTATGCTGAACTAGCTGAAATTGATGCACACTGTACTTGCCATGTCTTACGGACAAGACCGATGAGACGCGAGATCTTCTAAAATAAACCTGGGTTTCAAAGGACACCAGCTCATGACAAGAAATGGGAAAAAATCGCAGCGTCCTTCACTACAGCGGCAGTGCTCTCTTTTTTCAACAAATTCCTTGCAACAAAGCTGTCTACATATGCTATGAAGTTCCGATTATAGCTCAAGAGAACTCATAACGTTAGAGACGAAACCGTCACAAATCGAAAAAGAATCGCTTCTAAACTCCTATGGTTATGAAATATTATATTACTTCATCTATGGAAGTGAAGTGGTAATAGAGAAAAATACCAACCATTAGTTTCTATTTAGAAAAATAAAAATAAAAGTCACGCCGCCAGGACTTTACGTTTTTTATTCCTTTTTTATTTGCCTCATGAAGTACAACTTTTAGCTCCAGAATGTTTCTTTCAAACAACTGCTCCCGGCAGAGACACTTTCAAAAGCGCCATTAGAGAAAACTGCGGTTGACTATAATGAGGAAAACGGTACTAAAAACATGCAGTCCCGGCTGTTTTGTCAATACTAGTGACTAACTAGACATTTTATCGTCTAGTTTCTGCAACTCGAGATGTCGAATGAAAAAACAAACAAACATGGGACGTTTGATTTAAGCGCATCAGGGGATTGAGAATAATTTTAAACCATTTTCCATATAACTGACCAGGATAAGCGCCATCGTTTTGAAAATAAAAATAGACTGCTATTTCCAACTCTCTCCAGAAAGAGCTGCTTACAGGAGTGCATAGAATACACCTTGAATCGCTAATTATCAAGAGAAGAAAACTACTTTGATTTTTGGTGCGGAATGATGTCTTAGATGCAATACATGATTTGTAGCTGTGAGACTTGCGAGCACTGCGTCTATCGGCGGCCAAAATTAACTTTTATTTCGAGATCGACACTTACCCAACCATGCAAACACATGGGAGTAGACCTGTGTTGGAATCTCGAAAAGTATCATCTCGTAATTTACGACGCATATGCAAGCTTCACATAACTTTAATTTCTAACGGACACAACTGCAACCCTTCCTGCCTTCAGGCTGCCTTGTCAAAAATTTGTCATCACGAAGTAACAACAAGTTTAAATATAATAGAGAGCGCTTAAACAACGCAGGTTACCCCGCCTGCTCTGTGTACAGTGTGTGTGAAAGCATCCTTCAAATATTCAAGCGTAACGCCGGCACGCATGATTGTCAACAAAACAAAGTTATGAAATCAAATATTCAAGTGATTTCCTTTTTGCATAGGGTTTCACACAGTCTGAAGAAAATAGCAGTAAAATGCGAAGTTGATGTTGTATCTTATGCACCGTGCAAGCTGGTAAATGTTTCTCCTATGATGACACGGGAAAAGCGTGTCGACTACTCGAAGAATCACGTCCCACATTTTTCATCCTGCACATCTAAAGTTGTTTATGAGACCCCGATAACATGTGGGCGCGTTTATGTAGGACAGACGGGGCGATGTTTTATTGAAAAGACGTCAACTTTCGGTCAAAAATAAGTCTGGAAATAGAGGGGGCGCCATCTTGCTGTTCACTACATGCGTTGTGAGTGTGAACCCTTTTTAGAACTAATAAAGTTTATTAAAAGATCCCGTAACAAGACAGACAGAGTGATAAGTGAGGCAAAAAGTTAGGGCGCAAACAAGCTGGTGGTGGCTAAACATTTGACTAAAGACCCATAGACTGAGACGAGAAGGGGCGAGAAAAACACTGTCACAAAGAGTTTGTGTTTGTCCATCCCTTCTCGTACCAGTCTCGGGGTTTTTAGTCAAATAGGTGAGGCCTTGATTATCAGAGCATCAGGTGACAACTGCGTCCGCACGCCATCTATTGTACTTAGTGACAGTTTTTTTTTTGGCGGTATCATCTATACCTGTATGACTCATAGTATATTAACACGTGTTGTAGAATTGTGCCATTTGTAGTTTTTAATCTGAAGTGGAGGCATGAGGGAAAACTTTGCGCATGAGCCCTGGTTTTACTGACCGGGATAACATGTCAGTTGCAAGTGAGCGTCTGTCTGTGTGGCGTGTGTTTTCTTCGGGTCCTTGTCTTGTTTTTCAATTTGAAACTTTTAAATTATCATCAACCAACTAGCTGAAGCCAAAGCTTTAATACAACTGCAAGGACTGTTGTATGCAAACTTCTAAGGTGATTCGCCAGACATAATCTTATAACTGCATTTCGAAACTGTACCACAGTCTGTAACGAAAGCAGTCAGAGCATGCGCTTCAAAGATGTGTTTGAACGCGTGACTTCAAGTATAGCATGTTGACTATCCAAAGGCATGGTAGAAAAAGCGTGGAATACGTAATACAATATTTTTTCTGGGGTTGCTTAACCACAGTTTTTCGCAATTAGAAGGAGCATAGTCGCCTAGCGAGCTTTTGTGGGTCTCAAGATTCGTTCCACGACACGTGACTTTACGACCAGGCCCCTCGAATATGTCAAGAAACATAAAAATAAAATATATAATTGCCAACGCCTGCCATCACGGCAACGTGTTTACGTTGTCCGTGTACGAGCAGATGACGGCTGGACTACGAAGGCTCGTGTTGAGAGCTTGCATGTATAAAGATCTTACAAGATCATACCGCAAGTTAGGTTCCACTTCTTTAAAAAGAGGAAGCATTTTACTCCAACATCCGAAGGCTTTACTTGCGGAAACAGCCTAGTAAAATTAGCACAGTAGCCGCACACGACAATTCGTCTGGCAATAACCATCAAAATGACTTCGCCACAGCAACAACACACCAGCATTGCTGTTCGCACCTCGGCACGATTGAGACAACCCTAGTGGTACTTTGGATATTAAAATAAGCTTAATCAAACTCTATGTTCGTATGCTCGGTCTGGAGGACCTTCAAGTAAAAAAAGGGGTGTATTCGCTTATGCTAGCGCGAGACGTACATAGCGTAGCAGAAACAGATAGAACGATGTGGATCGTTTGGTTACTGACCATGACTACTATGCTTTCTTCCTGATAGAGCTCCAACGCTAGAAAGGAACAAATTAGCCTGTGTGGGGGTTTAATGACAGAATAACGTTTAGAGGTCGAGGCGATAACATCAAGAAACTTGCTGAATCACTAGGAATTAACGGGATTACTACTCGGTCAATTATAAAGACTGACCGAGATTAACCGATACACAGAGGAGGCCAAATGAAGACATTCGACTCCGATGTTCTGCAGGATCTCGCAGCTATGGTGGATTAACACCCAACCTACACGCTGAAGCAACTTTAACAAGAGCTAGAAGCCACTGGACCAGGTATCCAAGTCAGCCTATCTACAATTGACAGACATTTGAAGGTACAAGGTTACACAACAAAGCAACTTTCTCTGCTTCCCGTTGACAAAAATCGCGATAACGTATAAAGTATAAACGAATACGCTTCGTCGCTGCAGGGAAACGGCCCGCTTTAACTGGGATATTATGTTGACGACACAACCTTTAATATTCGGTGTAGTCTGTGATTTGGGAGCTCAAAATGTGTGAAGGACGCCATAGTGAGACTGCTGGTGCCAGAGGGCCCAATATCAACATCCTCCCATACATGTCTGCTGAAGAGATGCTCCTGTGGAGAACTGTGAAAAACGTATCCTGGTTGGCTTTCAACGAATCCCTGGAGGACGTTTCGAGGGAGATCATGGCAACAGCTCCTGGTCAGGACGCGGTCATGCTATTTGATAGTGCTCCCGCACACCGACGAGACGCAGACGCCTTCTTATGCCAGGGGCACTCTTTGAAGTACTTACCGCCATAAATTCCGTTCTACAGTCCAACTGAAAAGATGATTTCCAGGTTCAAGTCCGGCGTGAAAGCTTACCTCAGTGAGCATTGCGCAGCCGTACTTTCGCGGCCTGAAGCTACCACCTTAAAGGAACACCGATAGCAGATGCTCCAAACGGCGACGCAAGAACCAACGCAGAAAATTCAACATGTTGATTGCGCGGCCTATGACCCCGATAATTTCAAGTAAATTGTGCCTGCCTTCAAACCGAGGACATTTAAATCACATGTTCACATGTTCACACGCAGTAGATAATCAGCATCTTAATTTGCAAGGAAGATGTTTATGCCATTGAATGCATACACATAAATGAAATACACATGTTTTAAACAGTGTTTCACTGTCAAGCCTCTTGGAATTTTTTGTTACTATTCTAAAAGCAACAAAACATTCCAGTCATTCAGGCTCTAGCTTACATACCATGGTCTAAGATCTCCCTCCAAATCCACGATAGAACCAGTCACGCAACGCGGATATACACTGACAAGGCATTCGTGAGCTGCAAGCAACTTATACTTCTAAAGCGTTTGTAACATATGAGCTTGTAGTCATAGTTAATTCGCAGATATGAATGGACTACATTGAGTGACTCTCGAATTAAAATGAATGGCGCTCGGAATAAAGAGTTGACCACTTCGATTAAATTCATTGACACTTGGATTAAACTCTTGTACAGCTGGTCTACAATCAGCGACACTGGGATTAAAAAAGCCGGCACTTGAATTATTATGAGCGGAAAACATGCAGATATTTTTTGTGCTTTATTCAAGTGTTGGGTTCAAGTTCAAGTACTCGACTGATTAAAACAATATCCTCGTTGCTTCTCCTTCGGATTAATTTAACCAATAAGCCGGTTTCGCCCTTTGATGTTACACGTTCTAGGGGCTTTAGCAAATGTTTTGCTCTTGTAATAGCTATTTAGTATTACTACATTTTTCTACAGAATGTTGTAGAAAAATAAAAGCAGTGGTGCAAATAATATGCAGATATTTATATTGATATTGGCGATGATGTGGAAATTTTTCAGCCACCAAGCTTGTTAAACTGCTATTTATGACGGTTGTAGGTCTGGCTGGCGAAGGTAGACCGGCGACTTCACTGGTAGGCATGATGAACAGAACAGCGCACAAAAAGACAAGGACAGAGAAAAGGAACATGCAGGACACACAAGCGCTGACTCGCAACTGTCCTTGTCTTTTTGTGCGCTGTTCTGTTCATCATGTCAACATACCAACTAGCCCAACTTACAACACTTCACTGGTAGACTTTCACTAACACGTTAGTTAACATTAAAATAAAATGTGTGATTTTTTATTCGAGCAAACTAAAAAGTATGAATTTGAAGAAGTAAAAACTGAAAATTAGAAAGTACATTAAGCGCACTAAGTGTTCTTGTTGGTAAAAGGGTGTCTTGAAAAGTCTTCTTTTTGCCCCTTTTGAAACCAGATTGACGAATTACTCTAAGCACTCAGATATATTTCAATAATTCCAATGAGTGCGAGAAAATTAGTCCCTTTAAAGTAAGTCCAAGTCCGGCTCTGTAATTATATAGCAGGCAAAACTAGGCCTGAATTTATCCCGGCAAAATAGTCGATAATCACGTTGTCGGTGTATTTATAGGACGGCGTTCAACCCATGTGGAAGCTGTTTTCTCGCCTTGCATCGTTCGACGAGACAGATCGGAAAGCAAAGCAAAGCCGCTAAACCTGAAGACCAACTTGGCTACTAATGAAACCAATTTTAGAGTGACGAGGTTCAAAGGGCATCCGTTGTAACCCTGTCTCCACGTGCACGCAATTTGCAGAGGGACTGGCTGGCGGCACCGGTGCTAAACATCAGTTTTGTCAATATACTATCGTCCCCACGAGTCAACGACGGCGTCGAAAGCGAAGTGCCGCGAGCCCTAAAAGCGACGTGCGCAACACGCGCAGTATTACCGGCACCAAAGTAATCAGCCCGAAATCTGAAAGACGTCGGATCATACAGAATTTCAGAAAGCAAACCCCCCAATGCAATGGTCTTCCCCCTCGTGAACCTAAAGAAGGGCATTAGGGAACAAGAGACGGCATGGACCACCGAACACTCAGTTATTGCCTGTTTTCTGCTGGTGAACTTTTTATTTTTGGAGGAACTGATTGCCAAATGCTTACACTGACTGTACGTTGCTTCATAGAAAATCTAAAAACACCTTATATTTTATTCTTTCTCTCTCCTGTCATTCTTCCGGGAGTCCACAGAGTCTGGTTATTGTGAGACAAGACAACTTGCGCGCTACAATCATAAAGAAAACGAAGTTGTTGCCAGTCCCGTCTCATTCCGGCTTGAAAGAACGTCTTAAGCCATGGTAGCGATTTACGGCGTATTTAATTGCAATCTGTGCTAACTATCTTATGTTAAGGCCTGGGGGACGGACAGGCTGGAAAACGGCTCTGGGCTATTCGGTAATGATGTTTAATAAGACAGGATTTTATGGTAGTTCAGGATGGTAAGTCCCAATCTGTCACCGCTTTGCGAGTTCGCGGGTCCTCCTTATGTTATATAAGGAGGACCCGCAGACTCTAAAGCAGTGACAGATTAGGACTTATGGTAGTTCAGGATGGTAAGTCCCAATCTGCCACCGCTTTGCGAGTTCGCGGGTCCTCCTTATGTTATATAAGGAGGACCCGCGGACTCGCAAAGCGGTGACAATTGGGACTTACCATCCTGATGATATTGCGTCACGGAGAGATCTTGGTGCAATTTGTGGTGGCTGTTGGCTTCGACGAATATGGGGACCAACAGCCTCTGATATTGGCCAGGAGGCTTATGGCGTCGCAGCAGCGGCTCCCCTTAATGTTAAAAGACGAGGAAGACTGAGACCCATCAACGCTGATAACTTCGGCAGCTGTTCGAAACCCTTGATTCCGGCTCTTCGAGAGTTTTTTTGTCGAGCAATGGTGTTGCGGACTGCAACGGTAACTGCGCTTTGATTCGAGCACGGCCTCGTTGGGTGGGAGCATGACACTTGTAAACACAAAAATAAGATAGCAAAGTTGAGAAATTTCCGCAGTGTGTAAGGATCTGGACGTCCACTTTCCGAAGTGGATCAGGCCGAACCCTCCAGTTCGTGCATTTTCTATTTTTAGGCTCATTCGGAGTTGACCGATTTTCTAGATCTCGTTAGAATTATTACAGCACATGTGAGTGCTTCGCGAAATTTGCAGTCTTGTATAAAGAGGAAAAAAGACAGACTTCTCGAGACGCCCTTCAGCAAGTGCTGGCAACTATTGCGCTCAAAATATTTAC
>JAZHYW010023719.1:0-15925 GCA_037355805.1 Ixodes ricinus
TTTCTACAATCTGACATTAATCGTATATCACTAAGGAACGAAACACTGACGAATGCCAATTGATGAGAGTGTCATGTGCTCAATCGCTGTCATACTTATCTAAACAGCAATCTCCTCGCTTCAGTGTCTGTTTACAAATATCTTGGTGGTCATATAACTTGTAACCTTTCTTGGAATATTCATATTGAATACGTAATTAACAGTGCTTACCGTATGTTAGGATACTTAAAGGGACACTCAAGTGGTTTTTGAGTTCGTGTTTTGATGATGACAGCTGAATTTAGACGCCCCAAGTATCCCTAAAAACCAAATAGTATAGTCATACGGTGATTATTTCTTTAATAAAATGTAATTGAAGGCCGCCAAACCTCGGATCCATCCGAAAACGAAACCACTCTCATTGGTCCTCGCACGCTTATCAAAAGTATCTCGGGCCAATGGCGTTGGACGACGTTCCGTCGCGCAGTGATCCCGAGGTAGCCGCATCGGCCGAACCTCTTTGACATTCGAGCTTCGATCATGGCGGCGTTCTCTACGCTCGAGGATCTGATGCCGTTGGAGGTTGAAATTCTTCGGCGGACAGCCGACCTGGGGATGATTTCCTATGACGCCACTCCGACGTGCGATGTGGACGATAGCAGCGCTTCGGAGTCCTGTTCGGGTTCCGAGGACGATGAAACGCAGACCTTTTCGGGCGTTCTTCGATTTGCGGTTGGGGCAAGTCGTAACCAAACCAACGTTTGACATCGCAGCGTTACCTCTGTTACGTGATGTCAAACGATGTCGCCACGTTGACTTTCGCCTCGGGAGGACGGGGGAAGGCTGGTTCAGACATGTGCAACGAGCGCGTACCTACGACTGCGTCCGTTGCAACCGGAGCGACCGGAACGACAGCTCTGCGCCGCGCGTACACACCTGAAATTACTACAAGCACAGCGGGTCGCCGTCAGCTGTTTCAGCGGCCCCTCTAAAAGGGGACGCACTGCTACTCAATGCCGTAACAGAATAGAGACAGACAGTTTTCTATAGCCTAAAGCTTTATTATTGATTTTTCTTGATAGGCTTGCAGGGTACAGTGGATGAAAAAAGAAAATAAAAAGATGCCGTACGCCGTCTTGGACGATCACGACTCTATACACGACATTGCAATAGTACAAATATCGCCACACGCATTTTCTACGATTATAAAAGACAATGTAATCTTAGCAGCGATATAGCAACGTAGAAATATGATTTCGTGATCAGATAGACGTTGCGAGCGTTCAGGATTGCTAACACTAATAACTTTTCTCCGGTGATGAAAACGCGTGAAACTTCGCGTCCTTTATACGGTACGCGCCAGTAATACCTTGAACTTGAGCACACGCATGAAATGCGCCAAATAAGAAATCCGGGCGATGTTCGAGGACACAAATGCTTAGAAAGCACCACTGTAGTCGAAGTAAACAAACACGACGGCACGGGCGTTTCTGCTGTCTTGAGAGTGCCGCCACGGCATCGCCGCACGAGTAGGTGGGTCTTCCCTTCTAGTACGTGCTGGGTTATCATAACGACACACGACGAAAATTCACAGTCAAGGATAGCGCTTTTACGCGGAACGATGAGCTTTCACCACGCCGTCCACGTCGATGATCAACACCGACGCCATGTGCGCGCAGATACGTGCGCTTCCGCGCATCCCGGGGGAACGGGAAATTCACCCCGCGGAGGACGGCAAGGAGAAAACGTAGTCCCTTGTTTGTGAAACGATAATTGCAGTATCGCGTATTCTAAACTAGAACTATTTTACGTCTTGTGAAATTATCATGCACAACATATTTAAATAAACTGAAAATTGTTTCTTTAGCGAAACTTTACAAAGGCCGCCAAAATTTTCAAACATACGATAATTTCATTGGTCCTCGCAAGTACAGGAAAGAGTCCGCACGTATTTTATTCCTGCGTGATTAATAGGCGGTTCTGCCTTTTAAAACTGAAGATACTCATTCACTGACACTTCCTTAACGCCATCGCACCAAAAAGTAGCTTCCCCAAAACCGCTTGAGTCCCCTTTAAAAAGAAATCTTGCTCCGTCTTCATTAAAACTAACCATGTACAAAACCCTAATCCATCAAAACTTAGAATATGCTGCTTCTGTGTGGGACCCCACTCACTCGTCACTAATTGCTCATGTTGGATCAATTCAAAACCGCTCAGCTCTTTTTATATTGACAAACTATCATCGCACTGCCAGCGTTACTACCATGAAAAATACTTTAGGTCTGCCGTTACTAACTCACCGCCGAAAAATCTCTCGTTTGTGTCTTTTTCATAAAATATTTCATCAAAATGTTACTCTTCGTCATAAACTAATTACTCCACCATTCTACATATCTGCTCGCATTGATCATAGCCATAGGGTTGGTATTCCAAATTTTAAAACTTCATTAGTTCAAAATTATTTTATACCACAAGCATCTATAGACTGGAACCACCTTCCCGCCTCGGTTGCTAACATCACTGCTATTGTTATGTTTAAAAATGCTATTACTTATATGTGCACTTTATAGTTAATATATTACAGCTCTTTCCCCTCTTCAATGTACTTACCTTGAGGGTATTTGAAATAAATAAATAAATAAATAAATTACACAAAACTATGATGGTTGTTCGCCCTTGAAATGTCCGCTGAGCTCCAGAAACAAATACTGGAAACGGTATTCACGTAGCGGTAAAGACGTTCTTTTTAAATCACTTTCAAATAAAAATGTTACCCTTCATCAGCGGCTAGGTCGAAATGAAGGTAATTTGCATCGTGAGTGGACGTAAGTACTTCATATTTACCTGTTTTGGTCTTGTTTACTTGTCCAGCCCGCAAAAGTGGTACTCACTCTTCTCTTAGTAATCAATCAGGCGAATGGTTATATTGTTAACTAATTACAAGACGCAAACCTACTGGCATACTTTTACATTTTCGAGAATCCTCCTAATTGGTCTGCGTTCTGAAATATTCGTCTCCAGATTTGCCACTTAATCCGGCTATTGAAGCATGCATAACCGCGGAGATCGGACCAAAAACCAGGGTGTGACGAAGGGTTTTTTGTATGTTACATTTACTATCACAAACTGGCGGAGCCGTGAACAGTTCTTCTATTGCTTTCGGCGGGCGAAGAAGGAATAGCATGGACAGAACTGAGAAGCTGCCAACACCTCCACCACTTTGTAATAGGACGAAAAGGCAAACAGCGCACAGTAAACGGGGACTAAAGGAAGTGCAAACAGGACAAGCGTTTGCACTTCCTTTAGGCCCCGTTTACTGTGCGCTGTTTGCCTTTTGGTCAACATGAACCAACTAACCCACATCGCCACCCTTATTTTGTAATATGAATTGCAACCAGCAACGAGCACTGTCACACCTAGGAGGGCTTCGGCCTCGATATTGGCGCATCGTTTTTATGCGTAAGTATTCGGATTTAGTCAAAACATTCGAGCACGGGCTGGTCACAAAATTGTATAAAAATAAAGTCTTGGTATACGACTTTATACAAGTGATTGTACATAAAAATATTTTTCATCCAGAAAGAAAGAAAGACGTTTGGCAAGTGTGCGTTGTACACACTGATAAAACACTCTTTCCGAAACGTCTGTACAATAACGTCTCTATGTGTAAAACAATTTCTCTTGATTCTTCACAAAAGCTTAGAAGCATAGCAGTGGAACTAAATCAAACGCTTCGTGAAGCGTTTGATTCGGTCTCATAAGCATTGTTCTGGCAAACCTTGTCGACTTTTAAGATATCTGGCATGCTTCTAATCTGGCTTGAGATCTATGTGATTTGAAGGAATCATTAGTCGGTTCTATATGGTTTGAGCTCTTAAATGTTAGTATGTTATTGTGTGTTCCGGAAGGATGGGTCTATCGTCCTTTTCTGTTTTTGTGTGAGGTTAAAAGCAAACTTGCCGCGCATGTTTGTATAGTTGGTGACAGGTTAGGAGTTCAGGAGAACTTCCTCCTACATTTTTCATTCTACCAGAGCGGATGCTAGGAATGAATTAAAACTTGTGTTTGGGCGACTTGGTTCATTCTGGCTTAAAAGGTTAAAAGCGCAAACAAAACAAGTACAATAAAGACGCAAATACGACAGGACGGGCGCTAACTCACAACCAATTTTATTAGAAAAAAACAATATCACTTTTATACACAAAATCGTTTGCCACTTCTACACTACAACCAATCACCAGTCTCACAGGCAGCTATCTAGAAAATGTACTTGTCTTTCGGAGCAGAGAGAGAGAAGGCATGCTAACGCAGTTGTCATCTTTTCTTTTAATGTAAAGCGCCTTTATAATCTGTCTTTCGGTTTTATCTTTTGCTTTCTTTAAAAACTTTGTTGCAGCCAAAAGAGGCTTACAGTCAGCACATCGCCTGCTGCGGTCAGCAAGGTGTCCCCCGCGTTGTTGCATACAGAAATATTATGTTCCCGTGCCCTATCAAAATTGTCCTATCGTTATAGAACATTGGTGACACATTTAGTGCACTGTACTGCGTGCATCTTAGAGCAGAGTGCTCTTTTCTTTCGTGTAAGCATCGGACAGATTTGCGAAAGCTTGCAAGGGGCCGAGAAAACAACATTTACATCGTATCTGCTAGCTATTTTTTAATGTTATGAGACACTTTATGCGAATATGGAATCACATGTACACGTCTTTTAAATGTATTTGTCTGGCTGCCCCTGGTAAGTTATTTTTTATTTTTTTTAAGTGGGCTCTCACAGGAGCTGGAAATTAGGTTAGGTGGGTACCCAGCGTGTTTTAACTTTTTTACTTGCTGAGCAAGACTGATGTCCATCTGGTGTTTGCAACTTTTTGCAAGAGCTGCCTGAAGACATGTTAACGCTATACCTCTCTTGACCAGTTTGGAATGTGCACTTTTGTAAGAAGCAAGGAATGAGGTTGCCTCCTTTTCATTGTCCGCTTCGCTAAAGTGCAATGCAAAGAGATGGGAGGGGTTTGCGGACACTGAAGTCCTAAAGCGGTTCCACGACAAGGGCTCCAGGGAACTATATGAAACACAGGCGATACTATCCAAAGGAGACGCATGTGTCAGTGCAACTTCCGTGACGTTATCGGCGAAAGAATCGTTCTATTCAACCCACTGTTCCTAAAGCTATTTAGAGATGAACCTTCTTTATATTTAGAGCGCAGCTCTTAAGCGCGGTTCAAACAGACCCGGAATACAAACACGGGCGCCGGAACCCGTAGTGACGTCAGCGCTCCCTCCGTAAGGGCGGTGACGTAATTACGGCTTCTGGCATGCGTAGTCAAGAGTTGAAAAATTTTCAACTTTCTCCTTCCCGGGTCGTGACGTAGGTTTCCGTATTTTCTCCGCGGCCAATCAGCGCGGCGCGCTTTCCTCCTCCGCCCTCCTTGCCACCGGCGTTCACGTGGTTCCGCGTGCAAATGCCTCAAGACGCTCCGTGCTTGCTTGCAAGAATGGCTGCGACGATGAACTTCCCGCCCGTCTCCGACGCGAAGAAAGCTGCTTAAGCTGCAAAAGTGCCGCTGCCGCGAAGAGGGCTGAAGTTGCCGCTGCGTTTGACGTACGCGAGAAAACCTCAAGATTAATTCAGCTAGTTCAGTGGTACCCCTGGATCTACGACAGGTATCGTAGCGACCACAAGGACCAGGACAAGCGAAAATAACTCGATACTGCTTTTAATAATTTATTCACATGGTTTCGAAGACACGGGAGGTGGTTGCAACCCGATGAAACGGCATCTTCAATGCAAATATGAGTGGCCTTTAGAAAGGCCGTTTGTAGAGGCAGGCAGTGGTTGGCTTGCTGGCTGCAAAGAGACCGGAAAGGCAGTGGGATGCACTTAAAAGGTTAAAATGGTCAACGACACCGGTACGCGCTGTAGATGAGAGTTTTTAGGCAGTACTGTACGACCGCTAGCCTAGGGTCTTTAACACCCGTCACGCAGTAGTGAAACACGAACGCACGCCGGTATGATGCTCATCCAGATCGAAACGGGCAGGGGTGGGGATTGAACCCAAGATCCCTGGGTTCTGCAGCGCGAGCTTTCGTGCAGAATTCACTCACAAGCAGCTTGTAAGCACACATCCGAGCTAGCAGAAAGGACAAGGAAGCACAACGGGCTTCCGTCATACATGCACTCAAAGGAGCACAACACCGTGACCAGATTTAGTGAACAGAAAGAGTGTGTCGTATGAGCTGCACATGTGCATGCCATTGCTATTTTTTATGCACAGACGCAGTAAAATCTGACAAGCGTGTGACTGTTACGAAAGCTGCTCTCGTGATCCTGCCGCGTTAAAAATGATATAATCGTGGTTTCACTGCGGGAGCGAACGCTCCACGTGAGTATTCCTGCGAGCGACGCGCGGGCCCACGTGGAACGCCACTTGATATATAACATGAAAATAATCCAAAATAAAAAGCAGCACACCCTACCTGGCTCGTGACATTCGGAAGCACTCGAAGAAGTCCCGGCCGTCGGGGTCTTCGTACATCTGTCGCACGATGGTGGCATACTCGCCGAGCGTTTTCCGAGACTTCAGGAGCTCGCGGACGGCCTTTCGCTTCTTCTTTTTCTTCACGCTCCGCAGGTACTGTTCACACGGAGCCGCGAAGGTAGTCAGCCGACGCCAGTTGATAGTTCTTGCATTTGTGACGTACCTCACTACACAAAGGTTCATAAGTGAGGCAATTCGAGCTTCGTAGCCGGGATCCTGCCGAGACGACGCCATCGCGAAACAAAGCGACGAAAACGAGGCGCCAGTGCCGCTCTAGACGGAGCGCGAAGCGTGGCCGGCGTGGCTGGCGTCGCCTGCCTCGTCCAGAGCGTCATCGCCGGTCTCGCCTCGCCCGCGCAAGCGGCGACGACCCCGCTTGACGACAGCCGTTGATTGGTTGCCCGGGGAGCCGCCGTGACGTCAGCTCCGTATACGGGGGCCCGTGGCCGCGCGCCGTTCCAACCAAACCGTGACGTCAGTTCCCGTATACGGAGGCCGGAAGTGATTACGTCAGTACGGGTTCCGGCTGCCGGGTTCCGTATTCCGAGTCTGTTTGAACCGCGCTTTAGGCACCCGTTTCCGGCTTGAGCGGCGTCGGCGTCGGCGTGACCGCGCGTTGCATTATGGGGAATTTCCCATAATGACGTCGTCACACGTGACGTCCCGTGTGACGTCACGAGGGTCACTGGTGGCGTCACCGCACGTTGCATCGTGGGTAAATTTCCCGCTAAATTGAGCGGAAATATTTCCCCGCTAAATTTAGCGAAAACTTTCCCCGCTAAATTGAGAGGAAAATGTCCCCGCAAACCTAGCGGTTATTTTTTTCCGCCAAATTTAGCGGGAAATTTAGCAAACATTTTCAGCTAAGCAGGAGTGGAGGATACGGATGAGGAGGAGGGTCATACCCTCCTCTCTGTTCCTTCCCCTCATCCTACTCAAGAGCTGCGCTCTAATTCGGCGTTATAAAAGATTGTAAACGTTTTTCGTTTTTTTTTTATTTCTGTTCTTTCACATGTTTGCCAGAGCGTTTTGTAAGCCTTTTCTTTTTTATTTATTTCTTTTACATCAATAACTTTTATTCTACGTTGTATTTATTTATAGGGCTTTTTTTATTCCAGATTCTGCAGCTCCTTAGTCTTCTTTCTCGTTTGCTTCCTTATGTATCTCCCACTTACAATTTTTTTTCCTTTTTTTATTCTTGTCTATTTAAACGTCAGTTTCTAGTCAGCATCTCTGCTGTCCACTTCTTCTACTAGTCCTTGTCCTTAGCGTTATTTTGTCTCCATAATATTTAACCAACTAGCCTGAAAGTTTATTTTTTATATTTCCTTTCTTCTTCATTGAGCCCTTTTTCACGTCTCAACAACCCCGATCCTGTTTCCTAAAATATAAATTTGATGGTAATATCTACATGCAAGGCAAGACACGCTACATTTGCTATAAGGCATGATGCGGTTCCTAAATACATCAGTTTCTTGTTCGGCAGTGCACGAACAAGAAACAGTTGCACATCCTCTTTGCATACTCCATGCAAAGAGAATGTGCAAGATCTTTCGATCGAAAATTTGGCGACAGGTCCGGTTCTTCCAAATATGCCTTCGTATTCTTGCCGGCAGTCTATATTCTTACAGTCATCACGGGTCAAGTTACAGGTCCTTCCTGAAGGCAAACAAGATGAGAAAACTTTTCTGTTGGTCCTACTTACCTCATCTCAAAGTTCTTCGAACCAAAACAAGGAGAAGGGAGGCGAGTCGGTTACTTTTGTTAGGGGAGAATCACTGCCTGGTGATTTAAGCAAGCCTCTGGGAAATAGACCTTAAAGGGGAGCTGACACATCAAAATCATATATTTTTTTTATTATCCGAAACGATTGAAAACGGTGCCGGGACATTACCCTCAAAATTCGAAACTTGGGAATTCAGTATTTGTGAATTAAAAAAACAATTTCCAAATGCTGAATTTCAAGTTCCCGCGCGGTCCCCGGCAGTGCAGTCAGTCAAATTTTGCGGTCTCCTGCAACTCGACTTTCTCTTGGACCTCCGCTGACCCGATGCGAGGAGGAGGCGAGCTGGCGGGATAGAAGGGAGCCGACGCGGGAAAAAACCGGTTTCTTCGCCGACACGCCGGTCTGCTCGAGCGCCGCCAAAGAGAGGACACAAATCTAGGAAGGGACATCTCACCGAACTCTGATTTTTGGTATTTCAAAAAAGAAGGGCCGTAGTGCGTTCGCAATTGCGTTAAAAAACATGTTTTACGATTGCTATTATTAAATGTTATAGAAATGTCGCCTACAAAGCTTCTAAGTTTCCTGATTTTTGACGTCATCGATCATAAGAAGCAAGGAGGTAGCGGCGGGAGATTTTAACGCCAGAAATAAAAAGGCGCGCGCGCGCGGGGGAAAAATTTTTTTCGCGATGCGTTTTTTTTGCGTGTTTATGACTACAACTTGCGTCGTTTTAGACAATAAAAAAATACGAACTCTGGGGTGTCAGTGCCCCTTTAAGTTGGCACAGCGCCTACTTAGGGTGCCGAACAGATACTGTCTACTCTTCACAATGTCACGAGTAAAGCACAAAAGGTTGGCCGATCTCGCTGCATAGATGATTGCGTGGATATTTTGGTCAAAATAAGTTAAACTTTTTAGAAGCAAGACAAATGTTTCACTAATTGTAATATATTTCAAGCAAAACTATTTTAACATATTTTTATCAGACAAGAAATAAAGGATTTGTAGTTCTTCGTAAAATTATGTACCTCAAAAAGAAAAAAAAATAAAGGAGGCCATGGAAAAAACACCAATCTATTTCTGGGATTCAAAACAAAACCGGTGAAAGCTAAGGCCATTCAATTATGTCAAAATTTGGAATTGACGCAAATACGGAAACAAATTTTCACCTCGAAGATATAACATTTAACAAGGTTTTCCACGGCTAAGCCACACAAAGAGGCCTGCCCTTTCCGGGAGGTAATGACAGAAAAGGGACAATTCCACGGAATGGTCTCTGGTTTTCATCTACGTCAATTATCGAATCACAATCTTGATGAAATCTACTTAGTACCTAATTCAGAAGCAGTAATTGACTACATAAAATATAACGCATTCACGATAAACTTTGCACTCTTCCTTGATATGGAGGATCTGTTTTACTCAATCCCATACACCGAATGTTTTTCGGCAGTAAGAGACTCTATTGAAGTTAATGGAATAGTTACTTTTCAGAACAAGTGTGGCGTCAATGTGGCCCCTTTTCTAGAGCTTCTGAGAGTCTACTTGACTTCAGCTACAGTTTCTTTCAACAACGAACCCTGTCCACAAAATAAAGGGATCTGCATCCGATCATGTGTGGCCCGCATCCTATGTGACCTTTTCTTATCTAAACATGACCGCGCCGTAACACAGAGTCTTTCCGCATTCCAAGTTAAACGTAAGTTCAGATATGTCGACGACTATCTAATTCTTCTAAAAGATGACCAGAGGAAAACAACTCAATTAATTAACACATCAATACTTTCTTCTTGAATGCTTCACAAGGGCTTAAATTCACCCATGAATTACCGATAGGGAAATTTTTTTCAATTTCTGGATTTTAAATTTATTTTTTAAAACCACCATGTATTCTGGTCATATTTTCCACGTTCAAATAAAATTATACTTATGATTCGGCGCACTTTAAACTTAGTAAAAAAAGGTATAGCGACTAGCGGTTTGAGCGCTGCATTAAAAAAAATACTTCCATCCACTCAGCCACAGACAGCTTTAGCAAACAAGTACAAACACCCGTCGCCTTCTACGTATCCCCCGACGATCGTGTCGGATATTGTAGACTGCATGCTAAAACCAAAAAGAGCACGAGGTAGAAACCCAGTTAAAAGAAGACGACCAGCAGTTGTGCCGTGCATTAAAAAATCTCGCACAATCTAAAGAGGGTGGCTTCCATGTACGATGTGCAAATTTTGCTCTCAGCACCTGAAAAGCTTAAACAACTTTGCCCCAACAAAAATTTTGAGCCAAAAAACCATCAACTGTGTGTGAAGCATGCACACAAATACGTTAACTGCCTTGACGTGGTCGTATATTAAATGCCTTTTATATTTGGAAAAGTCTCTGTTGGCCAAACAGGTAGATGCCTGAACATGAGGCTGCGAGAGCACGATCTTTCCATCAAGACTTCCCAGGCAGGGCATCTAGCTATTCATGTTCGAGACTGCAGATGGTATTGAAGCGGTTCAACGTCAAGCGCTCGAGCGATCTATATACACCTTTTCTACGTGGGCGCCGCCATCTTTAATTCTGGAACTTCCGGTATGCGTGAAAACATCGCTTTCTTCTCGCCTTGACAGTAGGACGTGTTAACATTTTAATTGCAACCGTCAGTCGTTCTTGTTATGACCTTTCTATACTTTTTACTTATTCAGGGCTGTAATCTCTTGCTTTATTTTCGAAACGCATACCGGATATGGAGACAACGTGGCTGGGTGCGAGGCTAAACGAAAAAAGGTGTATAGAGCAAAAGCGATACCATCCATTGTAGACGCATGAGTTAATGTCCCTTCCGTGACATTATCGGCGAAGGTATCACTCTATTTGAGCCTCTGTTCCTTAAGCTATGTAGAGATGAACCTTGTTATTTTTTTATTTATAATGTTTCACCTACTCGCCATTTTATTCTTGGAGTTTTTTTTTATTCCATTCTTTTACATGAAGTATATTAATTTTACCTTGTATTTATTGATGGTATATTTTATTCTAGATTCGCAGCTCCTAGTCTTCTCCCTTGTTTGCTTTATTATATATCGCCCACTTACGATTTGTTTTCTCCTCCTTTTTATTATTGTGTAATCAACCATCAAGACTCAATAGCTGGTCAGCTTCAGTCCTGGCCACTTCTTCTATTAGTCCTCGTACTTAGCGCTGTCTTGTGTCCACAAGGGAGGAGTTTCCCTGAACTCTTAACATGTTGCGAACTGTAGCCATATCCGATTGTCGGTGGTTGACTGATGTATTTAAAGTGATATTGATGTGAAGCTGATTCTTAATTTTTGAGCGATGACCTCAACTCTGTTCGATTATGGTACAATACAGGGAACATAACCTTAAACTTTAAAAAGTATCATGATGTCAGATTTACTAACGAAATGCAATATGTGGCAACAGCATATTTCCATGGATGCTACTTGCCTATTCTTTGCAATGGAGTATAAGTATCTACCCCCTTTTGTTTTCCAGTAGCCTGCCATAAAACGCTCATCTTGACTGTTAATCATCCAGTGCCAGCCGAACATTCAACTTTATCATCGGTAACCTGAGATATACAACTCTAAATCTAAAACAAAACATTCTATGTCAAATGTGCTTTGTGTTTTATAATATGCTTCTTTAGCATGGGATATGTGCACTAAGGAATCAATAGATAAACTTCAGCATATTTAGAAACGTGCAGCTCGTTTTGATTTTCATGATTATGATTTTTCAAATAGCCCCAGGTAGCACCGAGTTCTGGGCCAAAACTTGGCTTTTGTCTGGGAGTTTAGGGCATTGAAAAGCCCGAAGAAGCCAAAGTAGAGCCAAACCTGGCCTCCCTTGGCAACAGTCTGGGTATTTTGGCCCTAATTTGCCAAACAAGTGCCAAATTTAGGCTTCACTGCCTGGTAGTTTGGCTGTCATCTGGCATCTTTGCGCCTAAATTGCCTAACAAACGCCAGAGTTAGGCTTACTGCCCGGTAGTTCGGCAGATATTTGGCATTTTTGGGCCAAAATCGCCAAACTTATGCCAAAGTTAGGCTTCACTTTTTGATAGTTCGGCTGTCATCTGGCACCTTCGGGCCAAAATTGCCACAGATGTGCCAGAGTTAGGCTTACTACCTTGTAGTTCGGTTGACATCTGGCATATTTGGGCCCAAGTCGCCAAACTAGTGCCAAAGTTAGGCTTCGGTTCCCTATAGTTCGGCTGTCGTCTGGCAGCTACGGGCCAAAGTCGCCAAACAAGTGCCAAAGTTAGGCTTCGCTTCCCGATAGTTCGGCTGTCATCTCGCTGCTACGGGCCAAAGTTGCCAAACAAGTGCCAGAACTAGGCTTAGTGCCTTGGAGTTCGGCTGATGAGGTATTTGATGTACGCGGGTGTACGCGGGTGGTCTTCATCTTAATTAAATAGAAATCAAGTTTTATTCCGCTGGCCACTTTATCTTATTTTGGGTGTCTCTTGATTTCTCCAGTTCAAAGGTGGGCTGAATGTTTTGGCGCGGCTGGACCAGGCTTTGCAAACGCAAATTGTGCCGGATGTTGTACTCGCGCGTAGGTACACACGCAAATATCGGGACGGGCCGTGAGACTGGTTCGACATTAAGGCGCGTTCACACCGGCGATGCGATCTAGTCGCGCGATAACTTTCATTGCAAAAGCGACCATCGCGGGCAAAAAGCGACGCGATTTGAGCAGTCGCTTTCTGACCCGACTTTTTGCGATGCGATCTAGTCGCGGCGAGAGGCTGAGCCAATCAACGGCGTTCGGAGCGAGAGTTTTTGAGAAGCGACTCGCCAACGAAGGCGTTGGACTCGCTCATCGCACACGCCAGAGTGACCATCCAATTTTTTTTTTGCGATGCGATTTAATTGCATCGCGCGACTGCTTACGTTTTCGGTGTGAATGCGCCTTTACAGAAAGTGCTGAGATCGAGCTAGCGCTGCGAGAGACTGATGTGCGCATGTCTCCTCAACAGATATCATTATTAGGCGGCGCATTGCAAAAGCGAGCGTGGCTCTGTGCGTGTCTTGCATTGTGACTGTGCACTGTCAAATCCTAGCGATAACAAAGAGCGGAAACGACCGGGGCTCCGTGGCGCCGCTCCCGCATTACACTTGGGGAATTAAAATGAAATCCCGGAACTTGTACTATTTGAGCGTGTTGGTACTTTTTAAACATTTAGAAAGTGGAGACACATAAGGGACGATACATACAAGACAATCTTTCAACCTCAACAACATTTCTTTTCGGCTTCAAGCTCAAAGCCCGCCCGCTCCGTGGGAGTACAGGAAAGGAAAATCTTGGGGGAAGGAGAGGAAGCGGGGCCAGGTACAATGCGCAAACGGGGCAATGCCTCAACGACCGACTCCGAGAACATCAAATGGACGCCGAAAGAGCTGCTTCGGATTCTCAGCACCCGATCGTCATTCACGGGAGAAAATATCCCGGCTGCGCCCCTAATTTTGCCGGCGCGACAGCCATGGGAGGCCACTGCGAGCGAGTCGGGAGAGAAATAATTGAGGCCTATCGGATGGCGACAAGCCCGCAAAACATAAGCACCCCTTCTATTTCGCTCTCAAGAAAGGAGATTATCTTTCTGAGGCCCACAATGGAAGCCGAACGCTGACAGACTAGGCAAGGCGACAAGGTCACCAACAGAAGCGGCCTTTCCTTTCATTCCGTTTTATTTCATTCCAGAGAAGGGCTGGGATTCCCCCGTCCCTTATTTCCCTACTGTTGAACTGGTCGGCATACACTCCCTCCCCTGTAGCTTTGACTGGACAGCAGGATTTTTTTTTATAAGTTGTTTTCGTTTTTTTCTTTTACTCTAAAGCGTCGAGAATGCAGAGGGAGCTTAGCTGCTTTGTTGCTGCCCCTTCGACCTCGCCTTTTGCAAATCCTCCCCGCCTGCTTTTGTGTCTTGGTGTGGCTGTCAGCGAGCGCGACAGCCGCTTTAAGCAAATCAAAAGGGTGGAGTGAAACGCGTGACCTCTCTACGTAGGACGCGTAGGACAAAAACGTTTGGACGAAAATTTGTCACGTGACTCTCTCTGTCACGCTGATGGGATCTCTGGGGCTGTCGTTTTCGCCGTTTGCCTAGTTATAGAAACAGGTGGGTCACGTAGGTCCGGTTTTCGAAATGCGCTCTTCAGTGTTCTGTTGCTTCCGTGCGTTGCAGACGGGGCCGTGTTTTTTCGTCGTAAACGGCCGGAATACGTCCATGCCAATTTTTCGGTAACAGCCATTTCTTTCACCAAAGTTCGTGGAATTCTTGTGATGTGTTTGCTGGACACGCTTCGACAAAAACTGCTCTTCGCCGACGACGAGACATCAGTTGAATGTGCGCAACCTTCTTTCTGGAGAGTGTTTGTGGGGTGCCTGAGTTGGATTATGCATCTATCAAGGATTACATGATATCGCTCTTTTATTAGTAAGTACACTGCAAGCATGCTTCTGATAGTAGTCCTGCTTTCCTCTCAATCTCTGCGGTTTTTTGAGTGATGAGTTTTGCTTGGCATGAGGGCAGTGTTAATTCTATTTTATAATTTGCTTTTCGTTTTACAGAGAAGTGTGACCTTTGTGAATATGTCGACAATACACTGTGTGTAATGATAGTGGTTTAATAAACTTCTGGTAGCGATCGAAACAATTTTGTTTGTCCGTATATGTGATTGGATATGCAACAAATGTTATGAAACGTACACATACTTGCACGACGTTCGGCACTACTTCGGCACTCCTGTGGCAGACCAGAGAAAAGCCAAACTTTGGCACGTCCCAAATAGCAAAATTAGGCGTTGCTCTGGCAGTTATGGCTGAAGTATGGCACCAACTTTGGCGCTCCTCTGGCGGACCAGAGAAACGCCAAACCTTGGCATGCCCCGAATTCCCAGATTAGGATTTACTATGGCAGTTATGGCTGAAGTATGGCACCAACTTTGGCGCTCCTCTGGCAGGCCATAGCAACGCCAAACTTTGGCATCTCTGAAATACCCGAATTAGGCGTTGCTCTGGCAGTTATGGCTCAAGTATGGCACTACTTCGGCACTCCTGTGGCAGACCAGAGAAAAGCCAAACTTTGGCATCTTTAAAATACCCAAATTATGCGTTGCTCTGGCAGTTATGGCTCTAGTATGGCACTACTTCGGCACTCCAGTGGTGGACCAGAGAAAAGCCAAACTTTGGCACGTCCCAAATACCGAAATTAGGCGTTGCTCTGGCAGTTATGGCTGAAGTATGGCACCAACTTTGGCACTCCTCTGGCGGACAAGAGAAACGCCAAACCTTGGCATGCCCCGAATTCCCAGATTAGGATTTACTATGGCAGTTATGGCTCAAGTATGGCACCAGCTTTGGCGCTCCTCTGGCGGACCAGAGAAACGCCAGACCTTGGCATGCCCCGAATTCCCAGATTAGGATTTACTATGGCAGTTAGGGCTCAAGTATGGCACCAACTTTGGCACTCCTCTGGCGTACCAGAGAAGAGCCAAACTTTGGCATGCCCTAGGATCGCCCAACTAAGGCTATAGTTAGGCACCGTACTTTGGCACTGATGATTGCCATGGTGCAAAAACCTAACTGCGCCAAAGTTGGGCCCTTATGTTTGCCAGACCTTTGCCCAAGTTGGGCATTCCTCTGGCGTGCTACCTGGGGCTCTTCTAAAATGGGT
>JAZHYW010023720.1:0-14346 GCA_037355805.1 Ixodes ricinus
TTGCTGTGTATTGCTCAGGAGTCGTAGGAACGTTTGGGGGCCAGTCAGTTTGTTTCAGTATTTTTAGTACAACTGCCCAGTGATTTTGGAGATGAAAAATGAGTTTTTCACGATCTTGAGTTTGTTGTATTTTTTACCTCCCTTAATGTAAAGCCCAATAGGCGTTTTAAGGGGTACAGCAAATGAAATGAAAGGTCACGTTGTTGGTGCTGACTGCATGACGAGACAGAAGTTCTGATTTGTCAATGATTCATGGTGTTTTGTATTTTATGCGATATTTTATACTGCAAAATATTTAATGGTGCAATTGGAAATAAAGATAAAGAAATCCCTAGAAACATATAACTGGCCATACCTAAGTTTTTACAAGAGCCCCTGAACTACCAAAGAAAAGAGGTTCTTTTCTTTTTTGCTATGAATGACGGGGGTTTTAAAGTTGTTGAGCTGTTGTGTGTAGGCTATTCTTCCTTTAAAACAAAAATATCATTAAGAATAACTATGGAATAAAAAAGCATTATAATAAAAATGTTTAAGTCTCGAACATATTTTCGCACTCTCGCCCCAAGTCATTTTGCCTCGCCGACTTATTGTGAGAGATTAGGGCTACTTAATACCATTTATCGTAACTAAAATATATCTTTAAATACATCCAACCCTTGGGGAAAAAGGGATTGAAGTTAAAGGGTGACAGCGTTCCTGGGACCCAACATCGTTCCGATATTCCTTCCTCGACTATTTTTTTCAGAAAAAAAAAAAAGAAACGGGATCAAGAAACGTTTATTTGGCAACTAATCAGAAGAACCGAGTCCGCAAAAAGGCGAGACGAAATCGATGATATAAATATAACAATAACCTGTAGCCGTAACTGTAACCGAACCGATATTTATTTTAGGTTTGAGTCCCTGGACTTTAAGGACGTCTGCTCATGGCAGAACCATGACGACTCAATTCGCCCGCGTTGAAAACTCGGGCAAAGCGACTTCACAAGCAACGAGTTTACCAACAAAAAATAGGCATGGCGCTGGATACCTCGCTTGGAAGAACCATGCCAGGCAATGCGTTCCCAAGCTAAAAGCCGATAGGACCATTTCAGCAACTCTGAAGGCGCTCTTGTATTTTCGCTCTTGGGCTATCAACGGCTAAACACATTGAGAACAGTTAGGGGGCAGTGACCTCACGATTGTGGCGTTTGTATGTCTCCCAGCCTTTGAGTGCGCTCCGCCTTGTACGGAGACGTCCGCAGAGCCGGCAGAGTGCGCAGTGCAGGCCTATACTTCGTTTCACCCTCGTCCCCTTGCAACCCTGTCCACCGTTGCCTGTTTCCTCCTCCCCCATGGTAAGGAGGATCTTCTGCCTTGCAGAATCTCGAGTCTGGTCGTCAGCCTTTAAGCTGGAACGAATTATAGAACATCATCAGCACTGGGATCGCAGCTGCCGAAACCAGGCGAGCCGTTATAAATGACAGTTGCATTGCCAGACACGCGAGGCACTCGCGTCAAACTGGGGGTTCCAGCCAGGAAATGTTCTGTCCCGCCCGCAGGGCCCAAGCTTCGCGACCGTGTACCCCGAAGGGATTCCTATTAGCGACGTGCGCCACCCAATCCGTTGCTGCGGTCGAAGTTCGCGATTGGTCGAACCATGGGTTCCTGTTTACCGATAGTGCCAGCCCAATCGCCGGTTCAGGGGCGAGGAAAAGCCTGCCATCACGGTGAGCCAATCAAGTCGAAGCAGAGCCTGGTCGTGACGTCACGAACGGAAACCATAAGAGGGCGCCACCGAAACATCTCGGCGCTCTTAGTCACTGACACCCATGGAGGTAGGAAGCTTCTGAAGGTGACACGATGAGCAAAACCAAGAGACGTTATTGGACGAAAAGAAGAGAGAGCTCTCTCCTCTTCGTCCAATAGCGTCTCTTGGTTTCGCTCATCGTTGGGGGCGTGTCCCTTCACACTTCTGGCATCACCTTAGGTGGCGTCATCTCGCCTACAGAAGCTTCCCACCTCCATGCTGACATCGAACGTTACTAATCCGTTACAGAGCGAAGGGCGAGGGTAAGACGGGCCGGGGAGGAGGAAGCAGACGGAACGCCTGGAGAAGAGAGGAGGAAACCTCCTTCTCTCTTTAGCGTTCCGGCTGCTTCCTCCTCCCCGGCCGTCTTACCCTCGCCCTTCGCTCTTAGGTTGCAACGGACTATTCGCGTCTCCAGCTCGTTGCTCGCCCTCCCGCGGCGGAAACGGGAAGCGCTCTAGTGAGGGTCCCCCGATTCTCCTGCTCAGCGGGCACGGCGGAACTGCTCGCGATCATGGCTCGCTAAATGTCATTTCCGAATGCAAACAACACTCTTCACTGTCCCAACGTGGTGCATGCAGCCGGTATGGGATTGTACGCTTATTAGAGAGTTTTAGTATTGCGTATAGAAGCAAATGCAAGCGCTGTGCGTTTGCGTTAGTGTGGCGTGCTCCACGTTGCGCGTGCGCATCGTTGCCATGCTCCGATCCAAGACCGCAATTTTGGGCTCCGCGCACGCGCAGCGTGGAACACGCAAAGCTAACGCAAACACACAGCGCTTGCGTTCGCTCGTATACGCAATACTAAAACTCACTACTGTTTCACCGGCTTCCAACGCCAACGAAACGTGCTGCAGTGAGCAGACGCGCAAGCAGGTAGGCGTTCCTTCGAACTGGAAAGGCTGAGATTGGCAAAACGACGGCGAGCAAATACGAAAGTAAATAAATGTCAAAAAAGTAATAATTAAAAAATATATATATTCCGTTTTTTTTGTTTTCGGGGGGGGGGGGGGATTTGGTCTGGAAGGATATTGGCGGCGACTTTGGAAGTTTTGCCGATTGTCAAAAGTCGCTACTTTGATAGCACCCTCAATTAATCTAATTTTACATGAATTTCTCACATTAGCTAGAATGTTGTCATTGATTTTAGACTTTATTTATTTTATAACTTGGTAATTGAAAAATGCTGCAATTGGCACCAGTGATGATAATTAGCACACTTTAAATTGTCATACTTGTTCGCGCGTTTGAAATTAGATCATAAGCAACTAATTATTTTAGAGCTTGAAAAATTGCGTATTAAAATATCTTAATTTTAATATTTATATTATTATTAATACAAATCGCGGCAATGTATGCCCCCAATTAACGCCACGATCACAAAAATACGCCATTTAACCATAATAGTCTTTCCTGAAAGGTATCATTTTGTTTTCTTTTTAGCACATGAAAACCTCTGACATCGTTATCAAGATAGACAAACAGTCAAACACTGGATGCAATATAAACTCCTATGCGTCACGCGTTGCTTTGAAAACACGCACACTTCAGCTGCCTGACTCGGATTCCGTCTTTGAATTTTTCTAGTGAGAACAGCGTTTCTTAATTCATACGTTTTGTGAACATATTGTATAAATTAGATTTATTCTGTTATTCGTTGTGCTGGGAAAAATGTTAAAGCAATTAATCATCTAAATACCCAAAAAGCCATTGAAAGGCCCGCAGTTCATTATTTCATATGACAATTATCTGAGCGAGAAAAGGCAGCAAGAACGCACAAATATCAGCACTGATTTTTTCAACAAATAATAATATTCTATGTTACCTCTGAAGTGTATGAAAGACCCTGTCTTTAAAGGGACAAAAGTTTCCGCGAACAACTTCTTTAACTAAATAATTACGGTGTGAGACACATTTTGAGTTATGAAAGAATCTGAAATTAAGACCTATACCGAGAAATTAAATCCAAAATAAAGGTTAGTTTCGGTTTCGCTCCGGAATTAAAACGTACCTCCTGGCCTAAATATTACGCTAAATACCGTTTTTGTTTTCAGGATAAAGAGGTGAGCTGCGCTCATAACACCCTAGCTTCCTCGTACTACCAGAAATAATTTGTGTCGCTCAGCGAAGCCAGCACACTAGACAGGCTCAGCAGCGGCACGCATCTCCGACCCTCACTAAACCCGCCATTTTGGAAAACGAGTGGCGCCACCTATAGTGAATTGGAGTCGCAAATAGAATACTCAGTCGGGAAACTGCCATAGGAGCCTGCATAAAAAAAAGTGGCTCCGATCAGTACGCGTGAAACAAACTAAACGGGATCGCAGCGCCGCCATTTCTCCCGCAGCGGCCAATCTGGGAACTGCACGGCTGTACCAGAGTATCGGATTCGATATTTGGCTTTGATCGGCAATTTTGGCGCCAAAACGTATACTGTGGAAGGGGCTGCCAGCCCCAGTCTCCCGAGTGGACACGCCGCGATTGGCCACCGAAGTTAGGATGCGCCCAAGTCTGGACGCGCCACCTTAAATCAGCGGTGAGACGTAGTTGTATAAAAACAGCACTAAATGTGCCACAAAACCTTGTAAACTAAACTTTTACGAAAACATCG
Source organism: Ixodes ricinus (assembly GCA_037355805.1). Lineage (NCBI taxonomy): Eukaryota > Metazoa > Arthropoda > Arachnida > Ixodida > Ixodidae > Ixodes > Ixodes ricinus. The sequence continues at coordinate 4,399 of JAZHYW010023720.1, forward strand.
CGCTTCTGTCATGCTTAGAGCCCTGCATATCCGCGGATTATCCGGATATCCGGATATCCGCAGATATGCGCAGTAAACTGGCGGATGCGGATTGAAATTAGACGGATTTTGGCGGATTGCGGTTCGGATGCGGATGTCAGGGGCTCCGGATGCGGATATTCGAGGATCCGGATCTAAAGATTTGCCCGGTGGCATTCAGTCCGTCGACTGACGTTTCATCTACAGATCAAACGTCGCATCTACATGCGACGTTTGATCGAAAGGCTTCCAGTGTTCGTTTCATCAAAAAACCTGAGACGTTCCGTCGCACACGACCCAGCTATTTTCGTAACAATTTGTTTGCGTCTCGCCTGGATTACAGGGGGAGGGGGACATGGTTCGGTTAAGCACGCCTTAGTGAATCGCGCGCTAGCTTTTAGCGGCTTAGTGAAGAAATGCGTTGTCGACAAAACGTCGCAGGCGCACGTGCTCACAAAACGTACAGCGTCGACGAGCCGCGTGTCCATGAAATGTATGTCCGTGAAAAGTTGTCCACGAAACGTATTTCCACAAAACGCGTTTCGAAGAAACGATAGGGATCCTGAGAAAGATCTAGTCAACTTTCCGAGGGTGTAGGTGGGGCGTCCTGGTCCGGATGGTGATGACCGATGATGGTGCTCGCCCGATGATGGCAGCCCCCGGGAAGTCGATAATTAAAAAAAAAAACTAAACGTTGTTCGATCCCGCTGGACACATTACGACGCTGGTAGGTTACAGAAAGGATCTTGTCTTCCTACCACTGCTTCTCCTCTCTTTCCGAACATTTTTTATGACCTTTTTTTTAGGCGCGCAGATTTCAGGGGAGAGTTAAGGGGCCACTGGTGAAAGTTTCCGATTCCGCGTGCGGCGGGGAAGAACGCGGTCGGCGGCGTGATTTCCGCTCATTTTGCTAGTCTTGATATAATCGTAACCTCTGGTGGTTAGCAAGAACATCGACATGGTTCCACGTTTTGCGGATGCGAATCGGATACGGATACAATAATGTAAAAAGTTTGCGAATGCGGTTCGGATGCGGATACGAAGTCTGCGGATGCGGATCGGATGCGGATACTCAAATTGTTATCCGCGCAGGGCTCGGTCGCGGTCAACTTTCTGCGGCAATCCGAAGAGAGGAGGAAAGCGCGTCTGCAGCGGTTGGCGCACCTCTCCCCTAGCGTTGGCTGCATTGCCACAGAAAGCTGACCGCGAGTATAGAAGCCCTCGTGCTGTACTAACCTCCAATAAAATTTCATACAAAAAACTTTTTCCGTTTGTTTTTATAAAAAAAAGCTTTCTAAAAGCTCATGGTGGCGACAATAAAGAAAAAAAAAACATTTACCCACCATTTTGGCGCCTCGAGACTGGGAGTTTCGGCACCCAGGGGCAGTAGCTATATAAGGAAACTTCCACGCTTTAACTCGTCGCTAAAGGGTGGCGCTGTTATCGTATTTAGTTTGGTCTCGGTGGACGCCAGCGGTTCAGGTTTCAAGGGTGAGTTTCCTAACTGGGTGTTTTAGTAACCTTGCTGCTGGCAGGATAAGAAACTCAGTGTGTGGCGAGTCACCGGCATCTTTTATCATCGCTCCCGAAGGAATGAGAACGCTTCGGCTGCTTTCATCGCGCTGTGCTACTCTTTTTTATGTTTTAGACTGGGCAGCTGCAAATTTCTCGAGATCCCTGCCTGATTCCGTTATTAAGTGCAAAGTTCGTAAATAGTCATAGGATTCCGCAGAGTTCATTTACTTTGTGGATAAAGCGTGCGGATATATCTCATGCATTGCTACGGCAACGGCAACAAAATCAGAAAGAGAAGAAGTAACAAAGTGCATTATTTCCTTGATCTGCATACCTACAATTTGTTTGTTTTGTTTTTCGTTGCATCTTCCCAGGCCCCTTTGATGGGTTTCCTGTGCCGTCGATTTTCCTGTAGGGCGGTGCTCGTCACCTGCTCTCTTTTCACCGGCCTGTCCGTGGCAGTCTGCTTCCTGGCACCCAACGTGCTCTTCCTCAACGTCTTCCTTGGCGTAATCCACGGTAGGCGGCACCAAAGTCGCTACCGGAGCGACACGTAGATGGACGTCGTCGATTGTCTGTCAACAGTCTTGACCTTCGAAGCATGTGTCTTGCGCCCCCCCCCCCCCCCCTTTCTTTTTTACTTTGGTACCAAAAAGGTTTCTTTAACACACATTATACCAAAAGAGCAGAAGTCAATACAATCATGCAAACAAGTCGAAGAACCGATTCAAGCGTTTTGTTATTGTCAGAGCTAGGTCATGAAAAGATTTTGTTACCTTTGCTAACTATACATTCAAAGTTTTTTTTTTAATTACTGGCGTTTATAACGGGAAGCTTGCATATTAGGTTTTCTCTCTAGGCACTGGCAGTTATACAAAAGAAATTGTAGGTACCTAAGCGAGCAACGTTTGCCTTCTCAACTCGCAACGGTAACAAGCGGTCATATAACCTGGTGCCGATTGTATACAGCTTATCCAGCCACGCGCTGGGGTCGGCAATGCAGATGACGTGTCCGGTGCGTTGTACATTAAGAGACCTCGGCAATTTCTGTCACTGTTCAGTAATTGGAGACGAGATTCAAAACAGATGTGCGCCCTAGTTAACGTTTCCTCTTTTCCTTGTGCTAAACGCTATGAAAGCTTCTGACTAAGCCTTGTATGACTTCTTCAACAGCGTTTCTAAAGCCGTAAGCAGACACGTTTTCCCAAACAAACAAAAACTCAAAAGCGCGAAAAAAAGTGAGAAGCATTTTACAACAACCCGCTGGTTTATTCCAGAGAAACTACTTCCAACACTAGTTTTTATAACTAGTTCTAAACCTAAGTGCAATTGATAATCAAACCTCGAAATTGTTTGCAAAATTCGCTTGTAAAGGCCTATTCACGCCAGTGAAAAGCATAAACAGAAAACAAAGACATATTTATTTAAACAATAGATGACAAACTGCACAAAAAAAAAACGCAGGTGGAATAGTAGAAATACATAATACACTGAATCCCTAATCTTATGCCTGAAGGTCCAGGTTTGACCATGAGGAGCTTCTCCTCTTTACAGCCAGTTTTTGAGTTTGAAATACTCGAAAGTTCGTCCTTCATAACGTGATGTGTGACCTTGTTCTCAAAGAGTTCAATAGGACCTCCAAGTTTGTCCTCGTCGAGGCAACGCGTTGATATGGCCGTGAAATGCGGATCGACCCAGTTTCGCCTAAAGTTTACACGTTGTAGAAGCGAACCTTTTTCCTTTATTTCAGGGACCTGCCTATGTGGTACCTTCGTGGGAGTAAATGTTGTCCTGGCGCAGCACTTCGACAAACGACGCACCACCGCTTTCAGCCTGCTCTTCACAGTCAGCAACTTGAGCTTATTCTTTTTTCCGTACGTCGTGGAATCCTTCCGATCTTATTACGGTTGTCACGGAGCTTTCTTGCTCCTAGGCGGCTTTATGCTCAACGCCTTTCCCGGTTCGCTGGCCTTGCGAAGTCCTGCTTGGATATCGTTGCACGCATCGCCGCCTCCGAGGGCTGTCGCGAGCGTAGTCGACGGAGCAGCTACAGACCACAAAAACGGCCATCAGCCATTCTCTTGCCTTGTTGAAAGTGAGCAAGACAATTCAAAGACGGAAAACAATCAAGAACCAAAAAACAACCCCCAAAGACACGACTCCGCGGAACGAGAGCCGCTAAAACACTCGGTCGACGACGATTACGAAGACTTGAACATCGAGACAGGAATGCCGAACATTCTGGACAGTTTAAAAAACTTTGCCGCACCTTTATTTTGGATGGACCTCTCTCTTTTTCCATATCCATCTTTAGTATGACGACTTTTCTACTTGTGCTGATAGACGTCTCGACGGAGCGAGGTGTCACGCCCGCGGAAGCTGTCTACATTTTTCTCCCCTTCGCCATCGCTGACGTGCTCACGCGAACACTTAGCGGCAGCGCCATTGACAGCGGGATACTTTCGATGGATTCAGCCATGCTGATTGGCTGCATCACGGAAGTTCTAGCTTTCCAGTGCATGGCATGGTCTGAAGGCTACGCCGGCCTCATGATTGGATCCTTATTCGAGGGCGTTAGCAACGGCCTTAAACTTGCCTTACAAGCTCCGGTTCTCGTGAAAGACTTTGGTGTGGAACATTTACCGCTTCTGTTTGGCGGGATGGCTTTCATCACTGGACTTTTCCTCTTGACGAGGCCGCCACTTATAGGTAAGTCCTCACTGCCGATGCGTGATGAACGCACGTTGTAACAAACATAGCCAATTCATTTATACTGGGAGGTCTAATGTCATTTTAGGAGAAGTGTAATTGACGCTTTTTATTTTTGAACTAGAGGTGCCTTAGCAATACAGAAGTGCCGTAGCCTGCTTGATTTTAGTCAAAAGTAAATAGTCTATTATGCCTGTACACTTTCGTAGATTAATCACTTCAGGGTTGTATACAACGCGCAGCACAGTTAGCAGAGCACGTGATTGCGCATTTTGTAAATTTTTCTTCCACGGGGGAGAAGCTGCCATAAATGCTAACTTAGAGGCCCCTTTTTATAGTGACAGTGGTCTTCCTGAACTGTTCTCAAACTTTTCTGGCGAAAGCTGCGAAGTATGCTTCACACTACTTTGCTTGATGTTATAAATGTGTTATTCTTTCCTGTAAAAGCCGTTTATTTTCCCATCTGCCCTAATACCACCAGCTAGATTTTGTTTTTAAATAGGCGTGTGCCATAGCTCATTAAGACGCATTCACCGTTTGGATACAAACCCATGCTACAGTTACTATATTTTAAAACCTGGCGCAATGCTTGTGTCGATGGATAGCGAGATACAACTTGGATACGTGGGAGATAAACTCTTGAGACAGAATAAAACATTAAGCTTTGTAGAAATGCCCCAATAAGATTTTAACACCTCCCAAACAAGCTTAGAGTCTGTCTGATCTCATAGTCTAATGCACAACGATAACGACTACTTGACATTAGATTGCACCCGTCTATTTTCAGGATATTACCGGGATCACCAAGGAAAGTATGATGGCTTGCTGCACATAATAGCGACTTTTAACATCATCTTATCAGTCGCCTGGCTCGCGAGGATTATGTTGGAGAGGTACCGCCGCAACAAACCCACTGAACCTGCCGTGCTTCATAACATTCAGAGTAACCATAAGAACCATACGAATGAAAAGTGAGGAGGAAATGCATGCACCAAAGAAAGCAATAAAGTAGTAGAGAAACCAAAAAATTTCTGGCTCTCTTTCGCCTGAACTAAAGTGGCCAGTTTCCTTATCTCTATTCGCGACTCCAGCAAAACGGACGCCACCAAGCGGGAAAACCGGGAACCAGCCGGACCAGGTCGCTCCGCGCCCCTCCGCGTCTCTGGTGGCTTTCGCGGACACGTGTTGTCGGCGCGGTGGCGAACAATGTAATTTGACGAAGGTCCGAAAATTTCTTAAGTTTGCCTGAGTGTTCATTAGTGTGGTGAAGCCTCAGTAGATTGTTTCCTTCCATCACGTGTTTGAAAGCCCGTTTACTCCACAACACACGGTCGCGTGCTTTCGATTTCTTGGATGGGGAGGAATCACGGAAAAACGTTTTGATTTCTTGTCTGTCTCGAATCACATTCAAAGTGACGACTACTTGGTAACTGATAAGTGGTTTCTTTATAAGGATGTAGAACAGTGGACTGAGGACGACAGACGAGGTGTTTCACTGGAGGGAACACCAATGTTGCAGTCAAGTGAATGGGAAGGTTCGATAGCTGCTTTTCTTGAGTTTGGTTGTGTTCGATTAGCTTCAAGTTTGAGCCACCCACGCCGGTCGGTGCGTTGGCTATTCATCTTGGCTGCTTTTCGCCGAAAAAGCCTCTGGACCACACTGAAGGAGTTGGGCTGATTTCGCAATTACTTGATTCAGGAAAACCTGCTCGCTGCATATGATTAATGAGGGAAATTATCTGCTTTCAAAAGGTTGGGGACGCGTCTCGCAAAGTTAGAAGCTGTCACGGCATTATGATCTATCGCGCCTCCAATATTTATATTATACCCCCGTCGAAGCCAGCAGCAATATACGTCTACATTGCTCAGGTTGACCGGCCACAAAAAATACTAATTTTCTCCGTTCAGGATTCGAAGTCAAGTTCAATGCAGAGAGGTTCTGCGTGAATCTCCGATGAAGACTCTCTTCAGTTTGTCCGCATTCGTCTCCGTGCTACCGGCTAGAACCATTTGGCTAAGTTTAAGTAGTAGGTCTCTGTCTGTCAAATATACTTTTATTCAGCAGTTCACCTAATAGCTAGTCAACTAAGCTCATATTTCAACCCGAAGAATATACTAATATCGCTTTAGTGGGACATAGTACGTAATATAATACATAACCCGCTCGTCAAAATGACTTCTCGATTGCTACTAAAACCTGAATTGAAATACGAGTATCAGCTGCTTAGTGGGGCGCCAGCGGGTTAACATGCTCCTTGGCTCAAGAAGCGCTTGCTTAATTTTCGTAATTTTCCTGCAGCCTGTGTTGTTGACCGAGCAGACGACTGGAGCTGTTTCTTAAACGCGGATACGCACAAAAGCTCGATTTCGCGGACAGATAAGTCGCATGGTCGAGGCATGCGAGTTAGCTGAAAATTACTCTCGGTGGAACAATTCTGTAGTCATCACCGCTTTCCTTAGATGATCAAAACTGATTAGAGTCTATTACCGTCTCTCCGGAGCCCATAGTTTCGGTTTTGAACGAAATCTCCGAAACGAAAGTTTGACATGAAAAGAACAAAAAACACCGGGAAAACAAAACTATGCTCTGCAAGTTTATGTGCACCGGCTACACTTAACCGTCTCAGTTCAAATACCTATAAAATTGGGCATTAAACAAAAGAAAATCTGTTAAATTGAATGCGCCACCCGTTCAGGCGGCCCGGCCGAGCCGACGCGACCTGGACCCAGCCGCCATGTTTGTTTGGTGGTGGCGCCCCTATAGGTCGCTGGAGTCGCGAATACGTATTTAATATATTTCATTTTTTCACGATAGATCAGGCATCGGCATTGAGAGCGACAAAAAACAAAGTGTGGTAAGACCAACGAGGTAGAGGGACTTAGAGTGATAAACTGGCATCCAGCTCACGAGGCATAAGTGACCGCCACTTGGCTGTCGCCATGTCGTACAATTTTGAACACTAGACACTTGACCGTACCCAATCCTGAGGCTTTTACACAAAACTGAGCCAAGATGTGTATTGCGACTGCTTTAAGGAACATGATAAACTATTTTTTCAATACTGTTAGCCCCAAAGATGAGTGTCTAGCTCCGGTGAAAACCCAAAACACAGCACTGCGGTTGACAGCATTGCGAATCTGCCCTAGTTTTTGTCGTAAAGGCACATTTTGGACTTAAAACGCACGAAAGATAACTTATCTCGTCGGTACTGTTATTAAAGATCAATAAGCAATTATTTGTGCGCGGTACTTTGTTCAAATCTAGACTTAAAACTATAAGGGCACGTGTCTAGTGATCAAAAATGTGCAACACGTCGGCGGCGAATTGGGGGTGACTTTAAGCTGCCAGTTTATCGCTCTAAGGCCCTCTGCCTCGTTGGGTGAGACGAACAGTTTATTCTGGAGCAGTTGTCCCAGTAGGGTTCTTCATTGCGAAGGAAAATGAGTGGGAATTTTAATTCGAAGGAAAATGGCGATGGGTGAATTATGTGTCTATGTGAGCAAGATAATATTTGCTGTATCAGTTTGGTTTTTCATGTTGGCATATTTGTGACTGGATTGTACCGATAGCCGTAAAACGTATCTAAGGTTTACGGGAGAATTCGTTTCGGGGTAATCGCGCCGGGCTATCGCAAACCTTAGTGGAATTTTCTGCCGAGGAAGGCGATGATCCAGCGCTATAGCCTCCATGCTATATTGCCGTTTTTAATTTTACGCGGACATAGGTGCAAATAAAAAAGACGCATATATCAACAGATTCCGAAAAATAAAACAGTTCAAAAACAAGCAACCATTATTTGCTGAAATAGTCATCGGATATTTATTTTTTGTAAACGAGAGTTTATGTTTGTGGTAGTTTTCGACGGGTGAGGCGGAGGATATCACCCTTTACAACTAAGTAAACGTGTTCAGCCTACTCGCGATAATTTCCTACTCCGTTTATTGAAACTAAACATTCAAGAGAAATTTCTCTGGTTGGGAAACACAATAATTAAGATATGGCAACCAACCAACTCCTAAACATGTAGCAGCCCTACGTTTCGAACCGACTTGGTTCTTCGTCAGGGGCGACTGTGGCCGTTGAGGAGCGGCGTTTTCGGTCTTCTTTTTCTTCTCTCTGGGATGTGGCGCATTTCTCGATCTTCTTCTTTGACGGATATGGCGAAGCCCGTTCACGTGTTGGTAAAGCGCCGAAGCACCTATTTATGTTGCCCGGCGTCGTTTGAATGTGCCAGGATTCGATAAAAAGCCTATGTCTGTTGTTAGTCTCTGCGTCAATAATGCTGGTGCTGTCGAAATCAATCCGGTGGTCTTTGACTTCGCAGTGCTCAGCGACTGCGCTGCGCTCGTGGTCGAGCTTGCGAACGTCGTTTTTGTGTTGGCGTATTCTTTCATTAAAGTTCTTTGTCTCGCCGATGTAAGTGGCTGGAGAATCTCCACAAGGGATCTTGTAAACCACGCCTTGCGTTTTTTTTTCTTTCGGAGGCCGATCTTTTGCGCGGGGCATGAGCATCCCAAGCACGAGCACCTTTTTTCAACGCGTTGCCCCGCCCAAAAGCTTGCGTGCGTTTATAAGATCACCTTGTGCAGAATGTCCAGCCACTTACATCAGCGAGACAAAGAACTTTAACCCTTTAAGTGCCTTGGACGAGCTGAGCTCGTCGGCTACTTCTACGAGCTCACCTCGTCCAGTGGCTTTTTCAGTAGCCCTTAATTCCACGGACGAGTTAAGGCCGGTTCAGACACTTGCGTTTGAGTGCGTTTGACTGCGTTGCGGCGAGAACCGAAATCGAGTCACCGGCACATCTGTGCTTCGTATGAAGCGTGGAACCTAATTCAAGGAATCTTCTTGGCACGCGATATAAGAAGCAGGGATGTCCTGGTGTCTCGCTGCCGCAACGCAGTCAAACGCAGTCAAACGCAACTGTGTGAACCGGGCTTTAGGCTCGTCGGAGCAGTTTTGCGGCGCTAATCATAGATGGCAGCACTCGTTTTAGTTGGCAAATATTTTTTCCGGCTCTGCTGATTTTTGCATAATAAACTTTTCAAATTTTATGTGTAATACTAGGGAAATAAAAATTAAAAAAATGGCACTTTTAGGTTACTTATGGAAAAAAGAAATGTGGCACTTATGGAGTTAATTGAAGAATACGCCAACACAAAAACGACGTCCGCAAGCTCGACCACGAGCGCACCGCAGTCGCTGAGCACTGCGAAGTCAAAGACCACCGGATCGATTTCGACAGCACCAGCATTATCGACGCAGAGACCGACAACCAACGTAGGCTTTTCATCGAGTCCTGGCACATTCAAACGACGCCGGGCAACATAAATAGGTGCCTTGGCGCTTTACCAACAGTGTATGTGAACGGGCTTCGCCATATCCGTCAAAGAAGAACATCGAGAAATGCGCCACATCTCTGAGAGAAGAAAAAGAAGACCGAAAAACGCCGCTCCTCAACGGCCACAGTCGCCCCTGACGGAGAACCAAGTCGGTTCGAAACGTAAGGCTCCGACACGTTTAGGACTTGGTTGGTTGCCATATCTTCATTACTATACTCCGTTTTTCGCTAAGTTCGAGCGCATCTACCACCACGACTGGAAGTGGCCAATCGAGCAGCGCAAAAATTGCATCGTCACGCCGCTCGTCGTCTTAATACGTTTACTACCATTGGCTAGACCGACCCCGCGCGGTGAATACGCCGT
>JAZHYW010023723.1:0-69450 GCA_037355805.1 Ixodes ricinus
GGCAGCAACACATGGAGCACGATGCCTAAAAACCTCTTCTTCATACCGCAGATTCTGCTGCTACTGCATCTTCCAGCTTATGAAACCGGGACAACGAACCTGCACGTCATCACCGTTTTCGGGGATGACAAGAGCATCAACAACTGCGCATGGACGAGACAACGGCACCACGGGACTGTGACGTCACCATGGGAGGTTATAAAACCACAACACCCGGCAACTTGGCTCAGAGGGCGGCACGGCAGCAACACATGGAGCACGATGCCTAAAAACCTCTTCTTCATACCGCAGATTCTGCTGCTACTGCATCTTCCAGCTTATGAAACCGGGACAACGAACCTGCACGTCATCACCGTTTTCGGGGATGACAAGAGCATCAACAACTGCGCATGGACGAGACAACGGCACCACGGGACTGTGACGTCACCATGGGAGGTTATAAAACCACAACACCCGGCAACTTGGCTCAGAGGGCGGCACGGCAGCAACACATGGAGCACGATGCCTAAAAACCTCTTCTTCATACCGCAGGTTAGTTACGACTCGTACACTAAATGCTTTAAACCAAGTTCATACTGTTTAGTTGTGCTGCCGTGCCCCAGCCAATGTGTGAAGTGTTTGAACGAGTGTTGGTTGAAGTTGTGTCTGTTACTCGGCGGCGATATTGAGAGCAACCCTGGTCCTGACGATCTGAAGGAATTGGTACAAAGCGTGCTACATGAACAGGGTAAACTGTTTAAAGAAGTTCTTGAAATAAAAAACAGCATACGTCTACAGGACGAGCGATTTAATGAAATAAACACCAGACTCGATCAGTTAGATGAGGTTGTTAAAACTACCAGGGAAACTGGGGGAAAACTAGCTGTTCTGGAGGGTACAGTGCAAGAACTTCAAAGGGCATTGCACGAGCAAAACAAAAAGCTTGTAGATTACGAAGACCGATCTCGTCGCAACAACCTCATTGTTTTTGGACTTCCTGAACAACGAGGTGAAACACGGAACGACCTGGAGCAGAAGGTTATTCACGAAACATTTTCCACAAAGCTAGGTGTAACCGTGTCATCTGTGGAGCGCATTCACAGGCTCGGTAGACTACAAGATGGAAAATCAAGGCCCGTTATACTGCGGTTGTTTAATTACAACGAGAAACAAGAAGTTTTAAATAACTGCAAAAAGCTAAAAAACACCGGCCTATCAGTGTCCAATGATTATTCCCAGAGCACTCTGTCGAAAAGAAAAAAGCTTTGGTCATCTGTACAGGGCAATAGACAGGATGACACCAGGGTCAGACTGGTGCATGATAAGCTCTTTGTAAACGGAGAAGTGTACACGTGGGATGATGAAACAGATTCTAGAGTGAGGCTGAATGCCGCGGGAACACCCCCAAACAGCCGGGAATGACGCAATGATGATTGTCAACAAGCCAGAGCCAAAACCCAGCTTCGTTTGATTTGTATTAACGCACAAAGTATTATGAATAAAAAAGAGCGTCTTGAACATGTTCTAATGCTCTATGACCCGCATGTCGCGGTGATCAGTGAAACTTGGCTTAGCACAGATATACCTGATTGTGACATATTCCCTCCCTCCTACAACAGTTTCAGACGGGACCGCGTTTCTAGGGGAGGTGGCGTAGCCATATTAGTTAAAAAAGCTATCCCATGTGTCGTTCATGAGCAAATAGAAAACCACGAAAGTCTTTGTTGCAAACTAAATCTATGGGGCACTAATCTTGTGATAATTGGTGTCTACAGAGCGCCATCTGCACAACCTGAATTTCTCTATAAGCTATATGATCATCTTAACCACTTTAGAAACCAGAAGTTAATAATTGCTGGAGATTTCAATCTCCCAGATGTCGATTGGGCGACTCTAAGTTGTGGCCGGACTAATACGCAAAGTTCAGAAATTCTTCTTGACATGATCCTCGCATATAATCTCACACAAATGGTAAAACACGCCACGAGAGTGACTAGCGTGTGCAGTTCCATCTTAGATTTGATTTTTCATAACACTTGCTTTGAAACTGCAACCATTTCTGTCAATGAGGATTTTTCCGACCACAAGGTTGTCTATTTTTGCTGTACTCTTCATAAAGTGTCGTCTGCATCAACCCCTAATATTGTGTACGTTAAAAACTACAACCAAGCAGACGACGTTGCAGTTTTAGACTACCTTGATTCAGGTTTCGAAAACTTTTCTGGTGATGATGTGAATATTTTATGGAACACGTTTAAGGAGCATGTCAACTACTGCTTACAAAAATTTATACCCGACAAACGGAAGCGTATTCGGGGTAACAACCCGTGGATAACTCGAGAAATTATTCAGTTAAAGCGTAGGATCAAGCGACAAAGGAAGAGACAAAACCCAGATTCGGGTGTCATCTTACAACTAAGTAACACACTAAAGGAAAAACTGCAAGACTCAAGATCATTTTATTTCACGAATACGCTTCCAAACTTTGTCCGGGAAAACCCACAAAAGTTCTGGCAATATCTGTCTAACGGAAATAAGAAAGTTGAGCGGCTTAGGGAAGGCGACACGATAATTGAAGACGCCGTAGTTATTGCCGACACATTCAATAATTACTTTCAGGGAGTTTTTACGCCATGTAGTGAAATCTTGTTGCCTAATGCGGATGATGAAAGCGACATGACTATTGAAATTTCATATCATGGGGTGGTATCTATGCTGTTAAACATTGATGAAAAAAAGGCGCCGGGGCCTGATAACATACCGAGTGCTTTTCTTAGACGGTATGCTGAATCACTTGCTCACTTCCTAACAGTCATTTTTCAAGTCTCATTTTTAACAAGTTCTCTACCCAATGACTGGCTCAGAGCACGCGTTGTACCCGTTCATAAGAAAGGAGATTACATGTCGGTCACTAACTTCCGCCCGATATCTCTAACCTGTCTATCATGCAAGCTTATGGAGCATATAGTGGTAAAATATCTTAAAACATTCATAGAACAAAATAATCTACTTTCTGATCAGCAACATGGGTTTAGACAGGGGTTTTCTACTGCCACGCAACTGGTAACCACGGTACATGAGTTTGCAACAGTTCTGGATCGTGCCGGCCAGGTAGACATCATATTTCTTGATTACTCGAAAGCCTTCGATAAAGTACCCCACGATAAATTACTATTTAAACTACATAACCTTGCCATCCCTCATAATATAATTAAGTGGGTAGCTGCTTATCTGCGTAATAGATCCCAATTCGTAGACATTAACGGAAGTTACTCTCGCATTTTGAAGGTTACGTCGGGGGTGCCACAAGGTTCCGTGCTGGGACCATTGTTATTTTTAATATACATAAATGATCTAGTATCCTTCCTGGGCACGGACTGTTCAGTCCGCTTATTCGCCGACGATTGTGTTATTTTTTCCGCTATCACCTCTCCCATAGATCAAGAAGTTCTGAACAATAAACTTAATCGTTTGGCCAGTTGGTGTGAACAATGGAAAATGACAATCAATTATGACAAAACTGTTCACCTCTGCATGACAAATAAGAAACACCCTTTAAAATTTCAATATACAATCGGAGAAACATCCATCAATGAAGTGTCAGAATACAAATACTTAGGTGTAACACTAACTAGTAACTTAAAGTGGTCAAAACATATTGATAACATATGTTCAAACGCTCGCCGAAAACTTGGACTACTAAGAAGAAAACTCTATGAGGCACCAAATGAACTCAGAAAACTTGCTTATTCGACAATCGTCCGACCCGCTATAGAGTATGCTAGCATAGTATGGGATCCCTACACAAAGAAAGATATAGGACAACTCGACAAGATACAAAACGTAGCACTGAGATTTATCTACCGACGGTTTAATAGATTCGACTCCCCAACAGACATGTTGCGTCTGTCCAACCTTCCCACTCTTACTCAACGACGAAAAATAGCTCGGTTAAAATTTCTTTACTCTCTTTATTTTCATAGATTGGGCATTCAGCCACAAAGTTATATTTCACAACTTGACACGCGCTCGACAAGGCATCGTCATTCACTCGCCTTAACCCCCATATTTGCAAGAACTAATCTGTACAAGAATTCTTTTTTTCCCAGAACCATTGAAGATTGGAATAAGTTACCAAACGAAGCCTTCGAAACTGAGATATCTTTTTTGTCGTATCTTTCATATTAGCACCGTCATCACATTACAACCTATTTTCGTTTGCTGCTGTTGTTGTTTTTTTCTGCTTTTTGAAATTTATGTTTTTTTTCTCTAGGGGGCAGTCTGGTCCCTAATTGCAATTTTTTGTTGTTTATGCGCACATTTGAAAACCTCTGTTATAAAGTGTTGTTTATGCTGTATGATAAATTGTATAACGCAGCCTTATATTATATGTACGCGTTTGTGTTCATGTGTTTTGCCGTATGTATTACTATTATTTTTATTATGTATGCTATCCCTCCTGCTTGGGCCCATGTGGGGCCTGCAGTATATGTAAATAAAAAAAAATAAATAAATAAAAAGTAATCGTCGCGACTTTGCTTATCTTGCTTCGGCTCAGTGCGTCCTCGTGCTAAGGGGAAAGCACTTCCCCCAAAGCGGGATATGTTAAACACGCAAACAACAAATATATAGGGAACAAAAAAAAAAAAAGAGAGAATATGGTGATTGCTAATGGAACAACTCTCTTTTTCAGTAAAAATTTCTGAATTGCTATTCTGCTATTATTTATGATAGACTGCAATATTCTGGCGATATCTTTTTCGAATTCTATAATTAGCAAAAATACCTGCAAAAAAAAAAAAAGCTTTATACAAACAATTTTTAGATTATCTTTATATGGGTATTACGTGTTTGAGGTAGAGTCAATAAAATGAATTTAAACTAAATTAGTTGAAGCAGTGGAAGGAGGCTTGAAAGTAAGCTTAACCAGTTTGGCTGGATTGTTTTTAAGCAGTATATTTATCAGTCACATGCCGATCTTTGTTATCATGGAGTTGTACATATAAAACCTAATTTATGTTTATATTTTAACGACAAGATTTCTTTTTAATCTGAATTACTAGGTTCAGTTTTATGACCTTTAGAACCCTAATCAAACATCAATCTGTATGCTCAAGCTTATTCTAGCATTTTTTCGGAAGGATATACTATTTGGTTTACATTTTATTTCATGCCTACAATAACGGAACACTGGTTTATCACTCTAAGCACCTCTACCACGTTGCACCACCCCTTCTCGATTTATCAATACTGCCAGCCCATTGGGGCCAAAGCAGGAGTGAATGATAAAAGTACAATTTACATTTTTCACTTAAAGGAATCTCTAACCACCGTAGCGCGGCGGCTAATCGATGCACTCTAGTCACCACAGCGCGGTGGTGACGCGATAGTGAGCAGACCTCCGAGGAAGAAACTCTTCATGTTGATATAATGGGGAAGAACTACCGATATAATGGGGAAGAACCGGATATGTAGATGGGACCCCTTATTTGGGCACCACCTATTTGCGTACAAGAGGAGCGCCGGCCGTGCCAAACATAATCTAGACGCTCTAGCAGATCGAGTGGGATCATCACCTAAATGTATTGCTTGCAACATGGGTCTAGCTTAATGTGAAACTGAGTATAACTGCACCAACTTCCCAAAATAAAGAAAAGAAGCGAACTTGGTTTTTATAAGGAGTTCCAGTTGCATACATATATTGCCTCAATCAGAAACTTTTTGTCCGCTTTAACGCCAGAGATGCGACCTATCCACAGCTGTCTGCAGTTATTGGTACAAGTTCTGTTCCATGATATGAGAAGAGGCGACAGTTGTCGCAAGTCAGTGCTCCCAGTGTAGCGCACCTGTGGCGAGAGAATCGTGCTTGCGGGATTCAACGTCATGTCGCACTTTGTAGAAGTACCGTGAAGTGAACAAATTGCACTATGTGCGGTGTGCACTCCACAACGCACACTTGCCTGCAAAGAAGCAACAAAAGAAACGTCCAAATGATGCCAATATTTGCCACAAAGGTTGCTTCGAATGCTACATTACTCGAACCAATAATGAGCTTCCGAACATTCACACTTGCCTATTGTAACAACCCAGCAGTGTAAAGGGTTCTAGGTTACTGGTTTCCTTGTTGTAGGCCGAACGACCCAATAGAATTCTTGCCTCGTAGAAAGCTCCTTCCCAGTATCCTCACCCCTTCTCTCCCAAAGCAAGCAGGTTTAATTGCCTTTATTTTTTGTTGCATAGTAGATGAGCTACTTCCTGCGTTGTGATTTCAGATGAAAAAACTAACGTTTGCTCTAATGTTGGTGCTTATTCCTCACATTTCGGTGACATGTGACAGAATGTAACGGGGTGAGTACTTTAACACAGGTATCTAGTCAGTGATCACTACAAGTATGTGGTACTTTTCGAACACCCTAAAGCAGACATTTGTCTCGCATGAAACTTTCATTGGGTTTATTATCTACATGGAAGCTTATTTATTTTACATGAATACAATTGATGCAATAATGTAACCTCCCTCCCCTTCACAAACTAACCAAGAATGTCCTCGTTGAAAGACGCTAGGCTCCAAAAGTGATTAAGCGACAGACACCGACGGCCCTCAGTGCTTCTCAAGCAAAGAGGCAAGGAGGTCGTTAAGTTCCGAAGTCACCTTCCGTGGGTCATCCACAAGCCCGGCCGCCACCATCGCGTTCCCAAACACCTGCCTAGCCAACTTCTTAGCCAAAGCCGGATCCGAACTCCTCAGCGTCTTTAGCTTGGCCATGATCGGGTGGTCCGGATTGATCTCCAGCGTCGGCTCGAGCAGACGGTAACGTTCCTCTTCCGAGAAGGACTGCAGCGATGTCTTGACGAAGTGCCTCGCCGCCGCCATCTCCTCCACGGACACGAGGCACGGATGATTCTGGAGCCTTTGCGTCACCTTGACCTTGTGGACCATAGGAGCAGAGCTCGCTCCGGAGCCACTCTGACAGCGCCTTGACGTCCTCGGGCTCCTCGGAGGCGGCCTCCGCATCCCTCCGCATTTCCTTCTCGACGGACGTGATGTTCCGACGGTTGAACTGCCGCAGCTGTACCAAGACCAGTTCGTCGTATGGCTCGGTGCAGAAGAGGACCTCGACGTCGCGGGACCGGACAGCCTCGAAGTAGGGCGAGCTCTCGGCGAGCTGGCGGCTAGGAGCCGCCAGGTAGTAGATGTCCCGCTGACCTTCCCTCATCCCTGCGCAGTACTGCGCCATCGTGACCGTCTCCCCCGCCGGACGTGCAGAAGACTCGAACCGCAGAAGCTGTGCAATCTCCTCCTTCTCAGCCTGCTCGTGGGATGCCAGGATGCCCTCCTTGAGGAAGACTCCGTAGTCGCGGTAGAAGCGTGCGTAACTTTCGGGCTCCTTTTCGGCACTCTTCGACAGGTGCTTGACGAGCCGGCTTGTGATGACCGACCGGATCTTGCGGATGAGCGCGCTGTCCTGGAGGAGCTCGCGGCTTAGGTTGAGCGGGATGTCCTCGCTCTCGACAACGCCCTTGACGAAGCGCAGCCACTTGGGAAGGATTTCGGCACGGGGCTTGATGAGGACACGGCGTGAGTAGAGGGCCACGCCAGCCACCTCTGACTCGCGGCTCATCTCGAAGAGCCCCGGCTTGCCCTCGGGGATGTAGAGGAGGCAGCGGATGCCCAGCGGGACATCCGTACGAAAGTGCAGAGTGAAGCGCGGGACGTCGTACGCGCCCGAGAGGTAGCGGTAGAACTCGTCGTGCTGCTGCGCCGTTACCTCCTTGGGGTCCGACAGCCACAGGGCCTGCAAGTGCGAGGGGTCGTAAACTATTGGCCGTAAGTTGTCGCGGATGAGTGACCCTACCTAGCCACCTTTCCTTTTTGCATACATTTCTTAAGTTTGAGGGAATGGACACATGGTGTGCAGTATGCCAAAATGAGAAGGAAACATAGAGCAAGAGAAAATAAAGGACAGTAAAAAAGACCTGGGGGGAGTGCCAGGACTTGTTGAAAGTACAAAGGACAGAAAGGATTACAATCCCAGGAGGATAAGGAACTGGTGGAAAGAGTCTACGGAAGTGTGAAATAACCCACAAAATTGATGGGTTAGACTAGACTTCATGGCAGACGAAATTTGGGCTAAACTTGGCAGGAGTGTTTACTATGACTCTGGGCTAGGTGATCTGCTCACTACAAAGCACGAAGCCACTGCCATCCTTCCACCCACACATCTTTTTGTCTCTGAGCAGAGCGAAGCCTGCAAACATTAGTGGGGCAAAAAACCTGGCTGTGCGGAACGTTCAGAGGCCAAAAGCCTAAGCAGCAACAAGGTGTTGGTAACACAGCAACCTAATCTCACCTGGAGCGTGTTGGCTCGCCGTCCGTTCAGGAAGACCGGACTGCCCACAAAGTTGCTGTACTTCTGGACCACCTTGGACACGGCCTCCTCGTCGGCAAAGTCGGCACAGTCGGGCTTCAGGTGCAGCACGATCTTGGTGCCATGCTCCACCCCCTCCGCCTCGGACACCTCGTACACTCCGGACCCGTCCGAGGACCAGCGCACCGCCCGGGCATCCGGCAGTCGCGACCGCGTGAACACCTCCACCCGGTCGGCGACCATGAAGCAGGAGTAGAAGCCGACGCCGAACTGGCCGATGATGCTGGATGCCGGCGTGTCGCCGGCCTCGGTCAGCTTGCGCAGGAACTCCTTGGACCCCGAGCGCGCGATGGTGCCCAGGCTCTCGACGACTTCGTCGTGCGTCATGCCCACGCCTGTGTCCTGGGTACGCGTAGACAAAACCCGTATTTTGGGACTCCTTCTCCAGACGCATTGCATGTTCCAGACGGTATTTTAGCTTTGTACAGAGAGCATTGTCCTCTTTGCATGTTTCCAGGTGAAAAGAAGAGTTGGGGAGAAAGAGGCATGCCCACTGAGCGTGGATGAGTTATTCTGCAGATTTGACTATTTAAAAATGCTCCAAAATAGGCTTCAGTGTAAAAGTGAAGAGCATTCAAACGAGGCATTCCCCAACACTATTCGTACAGATACCCATTTCCCTTTGAACACGCATTTTATTCATTCTTTCCGCCTCAAAATCTTGGGATACGGAGAGCACGGCACGAGGTACACCTGCCCTCGTACCCTGCTGTCGGCTGTGTGTTGCAACGCTCATGCGTTGCCAGACTGAAACAACCGAATAAACCACATTCAAGTTCCTTCTAGACTACCAACGACAACAGCCAACTCTTCCTTTATTGAAAGGGGTTAGAGGGGATGACATGGCAACTTACCACCTGCAATGCATATACAAGTTGCCTCAGAAGTTATACTACATTCTCATTTCGTAGACAAAAGTTCTTCACCTTCAAACAACAATGGATTTATCTGGGGCTATGTTCGACAAATGTTGTTTCTCTAAAGACACGGAAGTGACGATTGACGATATCGCGTTTGATTGGCTAGAGGCTTAAATGACAAGAAACTCGTCATTTCAGCCTCGTCGTCACTTCACATTCCGTTTCTTTTAGGAGAAACGAGACATTGTCGAACATAGCCCCCTGGAAGGCACAGCTTGAACACGTAAAGAACCGCGGACCAACGAAATCCGAACGCCGACTGCTACCTACCTGGATGGTAAACGTGTTGGCCAACTTGTCGGTGGCAATGTGGATCTCGAGCGGCGCCGCGGCGGCGTCCGGCGCCTCGTGCTCGAGCTGGGCGCTCAGCCTCAGGTAGCGCAGCTTCTCCAGCGCGTCGCTGGCGTTCGAGACGAGTTCACGGACGAACACCTCTTTCTCGGAGTACAGCGACTTCGCCACGATGTCGAGCAGCATCCGCGTCTCGGCCTGGAACTCTCGCTTCTCGCTCGGACCGCTGCCCTTTTCCGTGTTCTTGATGATGTTGTGGAGCTCGTCCTTGGAGTCCGGTTCGGACTGCGGCGTCGAGTAGGGCCTCCAGAGGCCGGCGGGGCGGAACAGCACGCTTGTCGGCTTCCATTGGGTCAGGGTGCGGCGGGAGTCGCCGACTACGAGTGTCGGGGAGCGCCGGGGAACGGTCCACAGCGGTCTGCTGCTGCAGCCGCCGTAGCGCGAGCACAGGGACAGCAAGCGCGAGCTGACGAGCTTGGAGGCCATGCTGGTTTAGACCCGATTGCTCGCCGGTTGGAAGTACGCCGGAACGACCGACCGAGCGCGGAAAGTTCGCGAAGTACCTTTTTAGTCTTATCGAAAGAAATAAGGAAGTACTACCACCTTTTGGACGAAAACGGGACGCGATTCACGCAAAATGCAGACCCCGCGAACACGGCGTGCAGACGTGCCGTGCACGTGAGTGTGGATTGAATTGGATTGGATTTGGCTAAGTTTTTAAATAGGCTTTGATAACGTCTTTTACAGGTAAAATAAAGATTAGAAGTAACCACACTCCTTTAATCTTCCGCGAGTATCTTTTAGCAGTTAGATATAAAATTACGTTGAATAAAAACACTGTATCACTATAAAACGAAAAATAAAAGATCTGTTTGATGTGGATTCGGCAGGATCGGGAGGATTGGGAAGCGCTTTGTAATTAGTGGGCAGCTTGCGCCACCTAGCCATCTCCGTGATCAATTTCGTGAAAGCTTCTCCAGCCGTCCCATTCGTGCAAAATCAGAAAGAAAAGGAGGCGGCGTGTCTCCGCGGGGAAGGCGCTCTCAACCCGGGTATCGGTGGCTAGATCGGTGGCTACAGAGGGAATGCAGACAAAGAGGGCTCTGGAAAGGTCTATAGATTAAACAAAACAGTTATTGCCAAAGAAAGCATTTATGATAGTCTAGAGAAGCTCATTGTTGTTTGAGGCAAGGACGGTTTTGCGGACCAGAACACACAGAGCGAAGTACCAGGAAATGGATACGATGTGCTGCTTGGAGAGGTGGACGAGGCTGACTGAGCATGATATGCATCGGTGGGCGCTATCATATGCCTACCGGAGACAACATAGATTTAATAAAGTCATTAGGTTTTAGAGACAGCGAAGGAAAAGTGGATTACAAGACGTAGAGGTGCCAAGCAAGGTGAGCGGAATGGTGGCGAAGCTGAGAAAATCAGGTTTTTCTTGGCTGACTGATGGCAGGGTACCATGTACCACTTTCTGCACGGAGTTATATAGTTTTCACATTTAAACATTCTAAGCTTAAATGGTAAGACAAATTGGCTGGGTGGCGTAAGCTACCGCCCGATCCAAAGGGCTCAGCCGTATTCATCCATCCATCCATCGAATTTCCCGTTTCAGTGGCTTCAGCGAGGGAAGAAGAGTCCAAGGAAAAGTTTTGTTACGTCGAGTTACAACAGCTTCTAGTTACAGATTTTTGTCTCCAGAGGTAGAACGGTGAACAGCTGCTGTGGGGACGTGGATAGACAAGTTGTGATGCCTATTTATTTTAGATATTTATCTGGACATGTTGTGGCTAGCGCTACAAGCGCGGCTTTTGATTTATTTGCCTGCAATCTGTGGCGCGTAAAAAACTCCAGAAAAAAAAAATGTCCTTTCATAAAAAAATACACCTAAATAAAAGTTATCATGCTGTACTTTTTTTTTTTAATCTTAGCACGTTGTTTTACGTAGCTTTTTGAGCCTGACTCGAACTAAAATGGACCGTAAAACTCGACGCCTGCACGTTGCAATCCAAACTTTTTGTCCAAAATGTGTTTAAAAAGACGGTTTTTTCTTGTAATAATTGGGGTTGTGTGGATATTTATACAGCCTGTAGTTGGTCAGCC
The DNA here is from genome assembly GCA_037355805.1 of Ixodes ricinus. Lineage (NCBI taxonomy): Eukaryota > Metazoa > Arthropoda > Arachnida > Ixodida > Ixodidae > Ixodes > Ixodes ricinus. Next base: position 11,729 of record JAZHYW010023723.1, read on the forward strand.
ATTTCAAAGTTGCGACGAGTCACTCGCTGTAGATGAGCAATTTAGCCAGTGCAGTACAACCGCTAGCCTGGGGTCTTTAACGTGCACCACGCAGTAGTGATACACGACCGCACGCCGGTACGATGCTCATCCAGATCGAAACGGTTTTTTTCTTGTAAAATTACAAAGCATAGATCCCTTTCTGTAAAAGACCAAAAGACTTGCCAGGGTCGACGGCGACGCAGACGACAGAGTCGAGTTCCGGCGTGCGTTTCGCGCGCGCTTGGATAGACGGCGTCAGTAGCAGCGTCCGAAAAAAGTCCGAAGGTACAGCCGACCAGCGAAAGGAAGCAGACGACACGCAGACAAAAATCATTGGCAGCAAAGCGCCGTCGTTATGCAAATGCGTTTTTTTACTTTAAGTTTGGATTTTATTGTTAGCATGTATTTTTTAAACCGAAGATACATTACAAAAAGATTGTGTTCATTTTAATAAACGACGATGGGCACGAGCAGTCTCAGCAAGGAGGTAGCGCCATCTATCAATACGAGCGCCAAACGAGCCCTGCCACTAGTGGTGCAAAACTATCGATAGTTCTATCGATAGTATCGATAGCCGCCAGATATCTGACTATCAATAGTAAAAAGCTATCGCTAGTACTATCAATAGTCGACTATCGATAGTTCTGCGACACTATCGATAGTTAATTTATTGTAATTTTGCATCACTACCCTCCACTCGACTTCGTCGTCTGCATCGCCGCCCGCCGTTGACCCTGGCAAGTTTCTTGGCTCTATTTTTTGTAGAGAAGGGCTACGCTTTCTAATTTTACCAGAAAAACCGACCTGTGAAATACACCATTGACGAAAAGTTTAGATTGCTACGTGCAGGCGTCGATTTTTACGGTCCATTTTAGATCGAGCCTGGTGACTTGGGGACCAGTGGCGTCACAAGGGGAGGGGGGGGGGGGGGAGAAATGCTCTGCTCTATTCAGTTCACCGTGAAGCGCACACTTTTCTGAATCTTCTCGTTGAGTAGTCGAGTGCACAAGCACCTTTCTTACCCATGCTGCAAAATCTAATCATGCCAAATATTGTTGTAATATAAAAAAAGCGCTCCGGACACACGTCGGTACGAACAAAACCTATTGGCGAGTGGCGAAAGATAAAGTTAAAAATCATTCTCTACTGGAAATAACATTTTTGTGGCTTATTCTAATACACTTTCACGAGTAATCATATCTTGTTGTCTTCTTTTTGCTTGCTACTGCAGTGATCGTGCAAGAAACGTTCCCACTAAAATGGAACATTCTACTTTACTCACTGATCTCTACTATGGGATCCTCTAGTGGAGATCAGTGACTTTACCTCCAGACAAGAGGCGGGACGGTAGAAATGACTATACCATATCTGCTATCTACCCATCTGCCCATATCCAAAGTGACATATCGAAGAGTGCGCCAAAAAGAGGTAGTGAATTCGAATTTCGCAAAAATAAGGCCGCAGAAGCGTTGAACGGGACGCTACGAACTCCGAAAACATCACTCCTACATCGATATCTCAAACGGATGGCCGTACTTTTGGAAAAGAAGGGCGCGATCAAGCGAGGGCTATGACGTCATTGTCCCCCTGGAAAATTTGAGAATGAGGAGAAGCGGCCGTCGCTTCTCTCCTCCTCACTTCGGTTCACCAGCTCGACGGGACGTGGCGAGGAGGTGAGGGAATGAGAATCGTGACGTCACATGTCTCGTCGGCCTCGTCGGCCGTGTTCAATCGCGCACTTCTTTTCCAAAAATACGGCGATCCGTTAGAGATATCGCTGCATGAGTGATGTTTTGGGGTTTTGCAGCGTCCCGCCTATCCGTCCAGCCTTGTTTTGTGAGCTCGAAATTTCGGTTCAGTAGTCCCTTTAAAGGGACACTGAAATTGGCATTTATGCCCGCCAAGGTTTCTATTTGTACATGACATATGAAAGCCCAACTACCCAGAACACAATTTGCGTCTCGAAATTCGTTTTCTTACCGCCCGAAAACGGCCGATCGAGAACTGGCCGGTTTGAGTCGCGCTCACTAGTTTTTCCGTGGTCACGTGCCGTTGTTTATGGTTTAGACGCAACCACCAAAGATAACCAAAGTCGTGAAACATCGAAGGCACATACTTAATACTAGAAATAGACAAAAAAATATGATGTCCATTTGTTGTGGCTTCTGAAAAACTGCATCTCGGCTGATTAAAAAAAAAAATTCAACAGCCACTTGATTTTTGTGTCATACCTCTCCTCTATATTTCTTCTTCCACCCCAGTCCAGTTTCAGTTTCCTTGTACAGAATTCCCCCCCCCTCCCCCCCCCCCCCAGCGCGCCCGAGCCTGCAAAAGCGTTTCACCCTCTCCACTCTCTTCCCGCAGGCGTCCGTCAAAAATCGCAAGGCATCGGAACGACACGCGATGTTTCCTCCTCTCCGAACCGGTTTTCTTGCCGAAATCGGATGGCGGATCGGACAGCCGTCTTCGGTTTCTTCCGCGCTTTACTTGCCATCGCGAATCGAGGCTTGTTTTGCTGGGGTCGAGTGGCACCACCAGCGGCCATTGCTTGATACCAGCATATGCATTGAACCCTATGCAAAAAAGGTAGAAATTCTATATTTCTCTGGCTTGTTACTATAGCTTGGACGACCAAACTTCGAGCAAAGCTTTCTAGGAATGTTGAGAAATTTTTATGTTGCGATGTCAATATTTCCTACATTCGTTTTAGGGAAAGAAATCATTTTCTGTCGTACGATTGACTTCCTCCACGGGCCCCCACGAGCAGCCAATGGGAGCCGCGCAGTCATGCAAGCCGCCAGAAACGTTGGCTTCGATGTTATTCTTAGTTTCATATTTTTACTCACGGAGGGTTGCAGATTGCGTTCGAAGCATCACTTTTCGTTCTACCAAATCTAAGCAGACGACGTCTGATTACAAATCTACTCCTGCTCGCTTGAATTAACTAATATATATATATATATATATATATATATATATATATATAGATATATATACAGTGGCGTCACGAGGGTCAGCGGCACCCGGGGCGGTAGCCCGCCGCGACACCCCCCCCCCCCCGCTCTCGCGTGTCCCGCCGCGACACCCCCCCCCGCCAAAGCTCTCGCGTGGCGCGCGCGCAACTCCCCCCCCCCCCCCTCTCGTGGCCCGCCGCGACACCCCCCTGAGCGCTGCACCCTGCGCGGTCCGACCCCCCCCCCCCCCCCTTGTGACGCCACTGTATATATATCAGGGTGTCGAACCGGAACCGGAACCGAACCGGTATTTTTTCCGGAACTGAACCCGAACCCGAACCGTTATATTGTTATCGCGATGAACCCGAACCGGAACTGAACCGGAAAAAAAATAACGGTTACCGGCTCATGTCAAAACGGTTCGGCCACGCGCTGTTGACAATGAATGTGCTATCAATGCCATTTGTTTTTTAAGTGCCGTCAACTGACACACACCTCGCTTACATATTTTCTTCTCCACTCAGTCTTAGGAATATAAACGCTGCATCCATGAATCTTGACAAACGCTGCATCCATGAATCTTGACATAGGAACCAGTATTGCGCTGGTCGCGGCTTGCACGGAAAAAAAAAATTGGAAGGCTGTGCAAAAAAAAAAAAAAAATCGCGTCACGGGATTTCATTTTCTTACAATCTCGTAAATCCTAAATGCTGCTGTGTGCTCATTTCATAACACGTTTCTAGAACGCGCGAGTTCTTGAAGCTTGCTTCCATCGGAATGAGAAAAGAAAAGGCTGTGGAGTTTGATAATGTTTGAGGGAGAGAAAGAAATTTTATTTACAGTTGAAATGAGCATTCATGAATTATATCTGCTCTTCGCTGCCCCAACCACCGGTCAGAGTATATCGAGCTATGAAGTGTCAAGATTTACATGCCGTATTTTTCGTACCGGAAACTCGATAAATGCGGGGAAAAAAAAAACAGGGATACAAACCCTAGTCGCTCGCGGAGAAGCGAAGCTGCGCGCACTTTCGAATTTGACAAAGGATCTGCCGAGCTTCTGTTGCTTCCGTCGCCTGCCCAGCGTAGTCATGGGACTCAAGCGGGCGCGTGCGCTCAAACCAACGCTCAGCAGACGCTGGAGTTAGCGCCCGTGACAGACAGCCCTGTCATCAGACAGTCGTTGTTTGCCGCTTGCATTGGCTACAGGCTTTTATAAACGTTATGCACTACTAGTTTCGACGATGTATCCCGTTTCGTATGTGCTGATTTCAGATGTTTTATTTGTAATTTATTTTGATGTTGCAATTTGTCATTTATAATTTCCGAACCGGTTCGCGAACCGGTTCAGCGCCCAGACCGGTTCGCGAACCGGTTCGCGGATCAATTAATCGAACCGGAACTGAACCGGAACAAAATAAATTTACCTGAACCTGAACCGTAACCGAACCCGTATTTTTTCGGTTCGACACACTGATATATATATATATATATATATATATATATATATATATATATATATATATATATATATATATATTATCATAAGAAATTGTGTTCTTGTTGCGAGTTATTTTAAGCGAAAACGTGGAGTTTTAAGCATGACGACGGTTCGGAACAGTCAAGCAGACGAGATACCATCGATGGCAGCAGACGACAGAGATTGGAATTGCTATTTGCGTAATTTAATAACCTTCTCGGCAATTATTGACGACTGCAAATTCTGTGTTACTATTACTTCGAAACCTCATAAAAGTTTCTTTAGAAGACACTTCAGCTATAGCTTTAAAAAGATTGTTGTCATCCATACCTCCCATGGACTTGCATGTGTTGCCTCGTGTCAAGCAATGGCCGCCGGTGGTGCCACCGTCAGGCTCCCGATCCGCGATCCAGCCTACTATACATCAGTGATCTTTCGTCACCTCCATCCGAAGTCTGTCATCTGCTACAGCCGATTCTGTGCAGGCCGTTTGTCGTCATTCCTTTCTGCACCGCAAACGGCGCTGCACACTTCGCAAAAAAAAAAGAAAAAAAAGACGCAAGCAACAACGCTGCTAAACAACGTGCCGATGTAGACGTGCAAGAAATACCACGAGTTTGTAGATCACATCAGTAGGGTGCGCGTACATCGCAGGCACGCAACTAACTGCCAGATGTTAATATGGCTCAGTTTTTATTCAAGGTGGTTTGTCATTCTATCTGCCCTTCTTACTACGTCCCGTTAACCGCACCGTCGATCCGATGATCAGCGAATGCGCAGCGGCGGTTGGTTTTTTCGTCCAATTGAATGCCGCTAATATGTGTCTCCTCTCTGACTTTGAAGACTACCTTGTGTCCACGTGCTTCGAGCACATCACCTAATTTTCTGCCAAAGAAAAAGAAAAAGCCGAGGAGAAGAAAGATTACAAATGTAAAAATGACACGCACCCAAATGAACCCAATGAAAAACGCCAGGTTCAGACTCATGACCTTTAAGCCTGGTGCTGTATTTGTTATGTGCATCGGAAAATTTCTTTTCGATGCACAGCAGACCGGAAAAATCAGCTACTGGAACGCGTGGCTCTATAGAATGCACATTGCTTCTCGTGAGTCTTCTGGCAAACAGAGCAATTCTTACACACACCAGACAGTTTTACACTCTTGGGGTGTCAATCAGCTTGCCTCAGGGCCAACGCCCTAGGGGTGTTACCCCAATCAACCTTTAAGATGCTGGTGAGTGTCCGAAAAATAGGATGCTGGCGATCTCATAGCTGCAGAGGGATACTTTTTCAGGCAGCATGTTTACTGACGGTAAGTACAAATACACTTCCCACATACACAGAAACAGCAAATACAGTCGACGTAATGGATCACGCACAAGGGAGGAATCACGAGTCTGCCCAGAGACTGCTCCACCGCCTTAGATACTCGACAATTCAAAGAGACTCATTCGCAGGTGCGGCTGCCTCCGCAAATACAAAGATCACGCATGTTTTTTTCTTGTCAACATTTTGCTTAATGCATATGTTATATCTAAGTTCAAGAAATGTATCTCAAAGTAAAAAGGCATTCGTAGAAGTGAGAATTACTCGATATTGCCGCTAAGACAACCTCGACTAAAGTAAATATCAGTGCGGAAGCTCTCCAAGAATTATGTTTGTCCCACTTCACGTAGCGCGCTCTTTCACACCCTTTTTGAACCCTTATAAAGTGAAGGGTGATCGAAGCCACAGCACCCTGTCTTGCAATTGATAAGGGTGTATTCGGTCGAAATAAGAGTGTAGTCATGGGGTAAGCGTCGGGAACAGCATTTTCACCCCTTGAAAGTGTAGCATTTCTCAGTGTGAGAACCAAATTAATCTCGCACCAGCGCCTATGTTGGCGCTATACACACACACATTAATTTGCGTCGGTAAATAAATAACAACAATAATTTGCTATGATAGGCTGGCGAGTCAGCCGTAAAAGGCAAGTGGACCATTCTAATAAATGCGAGAATCGTGAGCAGGCCAGCTGTCGCTACAACTAAAATAAAAGTTCGAAAAACAATATTTGGAACAGTCTATTTTGCAAGGACCATAATGCGAAACCAGGCAGCATGTTTTCGTGTGTTTTCTTCTTCTCACTGTTGTGTTGTTGAAATAAAGGTACATTTGCTTGGTCTCTAGGCCTGACACCAGTCTAAAGTCTCAAGGGATTAGATAAGACATCAGCTGGTGTAGCCCCTGTCTCAGGGCTTGCCAGAGACTGATGTAAGACTTGAGTTGGTGATATACCCTGGTCTTATCAGAGACTGGGGTACGACCTGAGCTCGGTGTAATACCCCAGTCTCACGTCTAGTCAGATACAAGTGTAACACCTACCACCACTCTCAAGTCTTATAAGGGGCTGTGCAAGACATCAGCTGGTGTAAGCCTCTGTCTCAGATCTTACCAGAGACTGCGCTAAGGCATGAGCCGGTGTAAGACCCTGTCTCAGGTCTTATCATAGACTGGGATAAGATCTGGGCTGGTGTAAGACCCCAGTCTCGCGTCTTGACAGAGTCTATGGTAAGACCTGACACCATGTCTCAAGCCTAATCAGGAACTAGGTAAGACATCAGCTGGTGAGTCCCTGTCTCAGGTATCACCAGTGACTGCCTATGAGCCGTCGTCACACTGCTTAAACATCATACAAAAGACAGTCTGCATAGCACGAGTGACCGCTATACCCGCGGTTTGAATGCCGCGTGCCAAGTTTTCTCCTTCAACTCTATTGCCATGCGGCATGCGGTGACTCGGGTTCGAATCTGCATGCAGACGGTCTTTTGTATGATGTATAAGCTGCATGACACCGGCTTTAGGACCTGAGCTGCAGGGTAAGACCCCTGTCTCAGGTTCTACACCAGCTCTCCTGCATGCACGTTGATTGGTCTTTCGCACATACTGAGCCTGACACAGTCAACCCCTAAATTTCAGCCCTCCCTCACCCCAGGGAGACTTACCGGACTGCGTTTAGCAGTGTCCTGAAAGAATAAATTACAATGTATAAATTTGGCAAGAGCGGAGATCCTGAACATAGCGAACGAATGGTGGTGCCGTACCTTCTCCGGTTCGATCTCCACCTCGTAGGGAATGAGCTTCGGGTGGAAGCGAGACGGAGTTTACTTCGGAGGCCAGAAACTTGGCTCCGATGATATTTTTATCGCCGGTGAGGCTAACCTGAGGCACAGAGGATGAAGGAGAAATGGCGGGGGAAAACAAAATCGGGAAATTGGTTGGATAGCTTTTCTTCATATTCATATATTAGGTAAAAAAAAGAAGTTTTCATTTTGAACTGTTATCGGGCCCCGTTCGGAAAGCCTTCTCATATAAACCCACGCTCGTTCCCAAGTTGTGCAAGCCTGTGTGCGTGGTCTAGCCGGTAGCGTCACGTGTCACGTGACGTCGCATGACGTCACGTGTGACGTCATGTCGCGACCTATCGACCCGCTACATTTAGCACCAAATTGTCCGCTAAATTTGGCGGGTCGATAGGGTTATGACGTCACAGCCAAGTGTGACGTCACAAGTGACGTCACACATGGCTGCGAGCGTTGCATTATGGGATTTTCGGTCGCACCGACGCCAAATTTTCTGCGACAAGAGCTTTTAAACGCCACCTCATGACAGTCATACGCGCAGCAGCGTGGCGTCGCTTGCGGCAGGCACGGCACATACGCAGAAGAGTCACCTCTTGCAAAGCTTAGGCTTTTTTTTTTTTGTTCACTCCCGTCTCCAGCCACGTAGTAGTTAACAGATCGGGTATACGAGATGAGACAAAGCAAACCATTACAACCTCAAACAAGTGAAAACAAATACTGAAAAGGAAAAAACAAGAATGATAGGCAGTCACGATTAAAACGTGAGCTTCTTCCTGTGGCGTGGCGAGATCAAAACAACGTTTTCCAGCATACCGGGAGTTCCGCGGTTCAAGATGGCGGCGCCCACGTACCACACGTGCTGGTGTGGGCAAAGTGTGAATACGTATTCGAAAACAGTGTATTTGTATTAAGTACACGACCCTCGCATTTCAAGTGAGTGGACTATACATCTGCTGCCGTGTGTATAACAAATTGGTCGGTAATGCAAAATTTGATTATCGTTTGTGAGGTTCCTGTTCTATGCATTACGGCGAAGGAAAACCGCGTGCCAATTAATGTTATCAGAAGCATCTGGTTGACTGGTTAAGGAGAGCGTGTTGTGATTATGAATACTTAGAATAGAAATAATAGTAATAGCAGCAGCTCTACTAACAGAAGCATCCAAACCGAACTTACTGCCGAAAATCTAAGAGAAGAAAAACAGTACGACGTCACACCCAAGCTTAATCCCGCTGAGATCGTGTAGTTGAAGAAGAAAAAAACGTCCTAAATGTTCCTTTCACAGAAACAAGTGCGTAAAAAAGTATAGCCATGTCAAGCCTTATGAAAGTGAAGTTCTTATTAAGAACGCTCACAAGCAAAAAACAAAAAGAAGAAAAGAAGCGTTTCATGGTTCTCTTTAGAACTTCATTATCACAATCGTTTTCTTGGAGTTCTCGTCGCTCCTTTTTTCTCTTCCCTAACCCCAATGCAGAGTATCAGGCTTGGGTCTAGGACAAACGTCTAACCTTCCTGTCAGCAAAACCAATCCAATCAATAAGCCATTCATTCAGTTATTTAATCAATAAATTGATAAATCAGTCGCTCAATCAATCAATCAGTTTTCCAAGTGTCAAATAAGTGGGCGAACAGGCGTAAACCTAAAGCAGTCTGCAAAGAAGGGTGTATACACACTCACGGCTGAGAGCAAGGTCGAGATAGATGCTGACCCTCCTCCCCCGCCAATGGCCGTGATGGCTCTGCCCTTCTTGTTTGTAACTATGGACGGCGCCATGGACGACATGGGCATCTTGCCCGGGAGTGGCAGGTTCGCAGCCGAAGGTTCCAGGCCCAGGGCGTTCTTGGTGCCGTTCACCGAGAAGGCGTGCATCGCGTTGTTGAGTAGCAGACCCTTGTCCACCATCACCATGCTGCCGAAGCTGCCGAGGGGACAACACTAAAGAAAATCCTGCGTACGCCGCTGGGTCTCGAGATACATTATACTTCGTTTCAGCTTGGGTCCAGACGCAGCCGATGCTACGAGCGCGAGCGTGTTGCCCTGAACAGTGCTTGCATTTCACGAGCGCGCGTGCTTGGCAGGGACGCTGAAAGCCCGGAGCTCGCACTTGTAGCATCGCCTGCGTCTGGACCCAAGCTGAAACGAAGTATAGCGAGTCTTGACGTTAAGGTTTGGTTAAGTTAGGTGGCGCGGTCAGTTAGGTTAGGTTAGTTAAGTGAAAAAATAATGCTTTCTTTTTTGCTAATATTTTTTTTTTTTTGATGTATATGCCAGATTTTGTCCACAATATGAGTTCTTGTTTTGAGGATATTAGGCTTAGCTGGACGTCGGCTCATAAAGAAATTTCGTCTTTCTGCTTTATCATTTTGATCGAGATGAGGTGATGTTCTCCAACCTTCGCGTTCTATCCCAACCGCTATCGTCACATTCTCACGAAATTTAGCCTCTTTTTGTGGTATGTAGTTTGTGTGTGACGCGGGCCGAAAACCACGCTTCTATTTTCTCATGGACGTACGACTAAAGACAAAAACGATGATTGTTTGTTTGTGTTAACTGTGTAGCGATCCGTACACCAAAAAGACCACTTACTGCCTGTTGATGGTTGAGGTAACGACCAGCACGTCGCCGTCTGGGGCCCACACGCTCAAGGTGGCGGCGTCCCCGTCTTCCATGAAGGAGTGCCGCAACCCATACTCCGAGACGCTCTTGAGCGGGCCCGTGTCGGATATCAGCTTTTGAATGGTTTTCGCGTGGTCCGCACTCGTCAGGTTTTCTAGAACCTAGACATTTTGTCAAAGATAACAAAATGCACCTATTAACTCGCCCCTTAAAAAAAAAATCGCTATTGCGATATCTTTGCTATAGCGAAACCCTCGCTATAGCGAAATTCCTGCTATACCGAAATAACCCGCTATAGCGAAATCGGCTTACTGTTTATTGAAAAAAAAAAAAATCTTCGCTGCCTTAGTATCTTTTTGCCTGCGCCGCTATAGCTTACTTGGTCTTAGCTTGTTAGTCGCATGAGAACTGGCACAACGTGCGAAATGGCAACGTAAACAATTTTTTTCTTAAATTTTGAAAGGTACGTGAACTTATCACGTGACTATGCGACCCGCGCGTCGCTGCGTCCCTCCCGAAGGTCGCGTGACACAGACGGCAATGAATTGGCTCCGTGGCTCATATAGCGTCCACTGCTGTGTAAAATGAAGCAGCACACCATATATTTCATTATATCGCGAACAAAGAGCGCAGCGGCCCTCTAACAGAACGCATACCATGCAGATGTCCCAACATGGCATAGATAACCGGGCACCCCGCAGGTACTGTCACTTATGAAATTACGAGGAACTCGAATCGTTCTTGAGAAGTTCGACCTTCGGCAAACTTACCGCGTCCATAGCAGGGGTATCGCCAAGCTCAGGGAGCTGTGCCAAAGCGTGCTTTAACGCTTCTACTAAACTGCAACAGACAACAAAACGAAACGCACGATTACATTGCTTTCAATGGTCCACTTCTTTTATACGATGGATGAATATGCCGAAACACGTTAAAGCGCACGAAATCGGTACCGCTTTGACGCCAGTTCAATGCTCGAAATATTGTGTGCAAGAGGGGATGTTTCTTAACTTCCGTTGCACGCACTGTAAATATACCTTATCACGTTATCCCATTGCGAAGATCATCTAATAAAACTCTCACTCATAAACTTCTGGTCGTTTGCTTCCTTATCGATGTACTCGAAAAACCATTAATGAGAAAAGGGAAAAGCAATAGATATCGCCAAACTATCTTAGTGGGGGAAAATAAGTTCGAGGACACCTAAGCACTTCTTATGAGTTGTGAATGCGAAAGCGTGAATGTCGTTCTTACGCTCCCTTGGTTCGTCTGCGGCGTAGGGGCGTGAACGGCCACATTTCGGCACTGCTGAGGTAGCGGCCGACGGTCGAGCGCGCGTCTCGTGAAGAGGCCGCGCCGCGCTGGGCTCGGCCGTACAACCGCTGCGGAGTTTGCCCGGGCGGGCTTTGGGGCCAGGCCGGCCGTACCGCCGCACCTCGCCAAACCGCTGCGTGCGCTGCGCCGCCATAGAAAGGGCTTCTCTGGCGGCGGTTTTGGAACTACGCCGCACGAGAGCCAATGGGAGCCTCGTTCCTTGATTACGCGCGCGCCCAGCGAATGGGAGCCTATCAATCAGAAATCGGCTTCACTTCGCTCCTTTTGGAGAGGTGAATTTAGCTGCCGTTTTGCGTGGCTTTTTGCGCGTCTTCAAAGCGGGAGGCTTCAGATAGCGGCTTCACCTCGCTCCATTGGGACAGAGGAATATACCTGCCGTTCGGTGCGGCTTTTGGCGTGGCTTCATAGCTGGGAGCACTGATCTCTATGACAATTGCTGGATCGCGTTTGCCCGCTCCGCGAATGCGGCCACTGGCGGCCATCTTTTTGGTAGAGTTATATTACCTCTAGCCAAGGTACAGCTGCTGCAGCCACTATCATCCATCCATGGCAGACAGCGTTGTGGCAGTTGTGGTGGCAGGCTGCCATCAAAATAGCGTGGGTGATATTTCGTGCTTGATTGAAATTGTTTGACGAAACATGTTTTTGAAACCCGGCGTGAACGGTAGCCCGATCTTTGAGGACCCGGTGAAAGTTTCACGAAATCGCAGCACCGGGGAAAAGCAGCACAGCACGCATCGAAAGTCGCATCGAAAGAAGCATCGAAAGCAGACGCCGGTACGGAGTCTGCTTTCGATGCGAGCTGCGCTGCTTTCCCCCGGTGCTGCGCTTTCGTAGAACTTTCGCCGGGTCCTCAAAGATGAGGCTACCGTTCACGCCGGGTTTCAAGAATCTGCTTCGTCGAACAACTTCAATCAAGCACGAAATATCACCCACGGTACAGTGTACTAGATCTACGGCTATTTTATGGCAGCCTGCCGCCATTGCGCTGTCCGCCATATTACTATGATGGCTAGAGATAATATAACTCTACCAAAAAGATGGCCGACCGTGGCCGCATTCCCGTCCATAGGCGGAGCTGGTCAAACGCGATCCAGCAAATAGACATAGAGATCAGTGGCTGGGAGCCTTCCAGATCGCGGCTTCACTTCTCTCCATCGGGAGAGGGAGTTTAACTCCCGTTTAGCGCGGCTTCAAAGCTGATGACGTCGGCTCGCTTCATGGGACAGTTCATGCTTTTGCATTAAAATGGCATTCACTCCTTTTCTGACAGAAATGGAATACCCACTGGAGCATAATACCGATTGTGCTGTCACTGGTTTTGTAGTCACTCGGAACTTAAGATACGCCATGGCAATTATGATTTTCTTGCTTCGTGATTCGGTTATCGGCATTCCTATCGGCCAACATAGCAATCTCATTGGCTGAATGATAATTAGATGCTCCGGAAACCAAAATTTGCATGAAATATATATATATATATATATATATATATATATATATATATATATATATATATATATATATATATATATATATCTGTGTGTCGAACCGAAAAAAATACGGGTTCGGTTACGGTTCAGGTGCAGGTAAATTTATTTTGTTCCGGTTCGATTAATTCGATCCGCGAACCGGTTCGCGAAACGGTTCGGGGCGATGAACCGGTTCGCGAACCGGTTCGGAAATTATAAATGACAAATTGCAACATCAAAATAAATTACAAATAAAACATCTGAAATCAGCACATACGAAACGGGATACATCGTCGAAACTAGTAGTGCATAACGTTTATAAAAGCCTGTAGCCAATGCAAGCGGCAAACAACGACTGTCTGATGACAGGGCTGTCTGTCACGGGCGCTAACTCCAGCGTCTGCTGAGCGTTGGTTTGAGCGCACGCGCCCGCTTGAGTCCCATGACTACGCTGGGCAGGCGACGGAAGCAACAGAAGCTCGGCAGATCCTTTGTCAAATTCGAAAGTGCGCGCAGCTTCGCTTCTCCGCGAGCGACTAGGGTTTGTATCCCTGTTTTTTTTTTCCCCGCATTTATCGAGTTTCCGGTACGAAAAATACGGCATGTAAATCTTGACACTTCATAGCTCGATATACTCTGACCGGTGGTTGGGGCAGCGAAGAGCAGATATAATTCATGAATGCTCATTTCAACTGTAAATAAAATTTCTTTCTCTCCTCAAACATTATCAAACTCCACAGCCTTTTCTTTTCTCATTCCGATGGAAGCAAGCTTCAAGAACTCGCGCGTTCTAGAAACGTGTTATGAAATGAGCACACAGCAGCATTTAGGATTTACGAGATTGTAGGAGAAAAATGAAAATCCCGTGACGCGATTTTTTTTTTTTGCACAGTTTTCCAATTTTTTTTCTTCCGTGCAAGCCGCGACCAGCGCAATACTGGTTCATCTATGTCAAGATTCATGGATGCAGCGTTTGTCAAGATTCATGGATGCAGCGTTTATATTCCTAAGACTGAGTGGAGAAGAAAAATATGTAAGCGCGGTGTGTGTCAGTTGACGGCACTTAAAAACAAATGGCATTGATAGCACATTCATTGTCAACAGCGCGTGGCCGAACCGTTTTGACATGAGCCGGTAACCGTTATCTTTTTTCCGGTTCAGTTCGGGTTCGGGTTCATCGCGATAACAACATAACAGTTCGGGTTCGGGTTCGGTTCCGGAAAAAATACCGGTTCGGTTTCCGGTTTTCGGTTCGGTTCGGTTCCGGTTCGACACCCCTGATATATATATATATATATATATATATATATATATATATATATATATATATATATATATATATATATATATATATATATGTGTGTGTGTGTGTGTGTGTGTGTGTGTGTATATATATATAGCTCTGGGAAGGTGTATGCATGCGGGACCTTCATGAGTGTGTAAAATGCTCGTTGGAAGAACAGATGCCTACCGATGGCGGGTAACGCTGCGAGGGGCCTTCGGATCGTATCCCTTAATAATTTGCAAAGCTCGAGCAACAATGGCGCCGCTGCCGGGTGGCGGCGCGGTGTGAGTTGCAGGTCTCCGCCGCCGAGGGGCGCCGTCAGCGATGGCTTCCATTCTGCCTTGTAGCTCTTCAGATCGTCCCCGTTTATGACTGTTGGAAACGCCAGTAAAGGTATAGCTGTATAGACGACATGGCTCTGCCAACTACAATACACGAGTGCAGAACTCGAAAATTAACTATACAGAAAAGTGTTTTCTGATAGAGTTCTTCATCCGTATCGCATGTATACATAGGTATACTTATAACATCGTCCTTTGGTGCATACGAAATAATGTTACAAAAGAGAAAAAAAATGCGTGTAACGGTTTTCTATCGGTAAAGGTTTTATGCAAAAACACTCCGCCAACCCTGCGATCCGATGGAGCCACGATCAGACGGCACCAAAAGTGCATCGTCCCGGCATTGAGTTTTCTTTGTGGGATTAGCAATAATCGGCCAGCCGCTAAACCACATCACGAGCAGAAAATGCGCGGGAACGCGGCGCATTCAACGCGTGTGATTGGCTAAGTCTGTGGTAGCAGACGCGCAAAAGCGATGGGCACCGATGCACTTTTGGTTCGGTGGTTTGGTGCAGAGCCGTATATGTAGAGAGTTTGGTCAATAGGGAGTTTTAGAATAGCGCACGCTAAAGCTTTGCGTACGCAAAGAATAGCGTCGTCGCCAGTGCGCATGCTCCGAACGCAAACCAGGTTTCGCGCTTTGCGTGCGCAATTTAGCGTGCGCTATTTCTCGGAAATAGCGTGCGTACGCAAAAAGTCTTTGCGCTTCTCAAGGAGGATTCGTGAGGAGAAGTTGGCTAAAGCCAAGACAGAGCACAGCTAAAAACATGGCGGCTCCCAGGACCCCCAGGACCATGGCTGCGTCCTTGGCTGCGTCGGCGGCATCCTCGCGACTGCGATTTTCAATACGGGACGACATTGTACTCGGTTTGGCAACGATCACCGGCAAGCTGATGCTTGTGACGCGCAAACATTTCTCGGCTAGAGGTACACGAGACCTCTCTTGCCGAGGCGACGCAAGCGGACACGACCGGTCAACCGCTCGCGTCGCATTCTCATGTTTGAACAAATTTTCAAAGGTACTCCGGACTAAAAAGCTTGTTTTTTTTTCTAAAGTTACAGCATTTCGTGTGTGAAATAAAAGTTGTGACTGTATCTTGGTGGCGTCGCAAGCGCGAGATGCTTGGGCTTTTGCGTCGCGGCGGAGAAACGCTATTCTAAAACTCTCTCGCGTCGCGTGCGCTAATACAAGCGCTAAATTTAGCGCTAGCGTGCGCTAAAATTGCGTACGTTATTCTAAAACTCCCTAATGGGAGGTGCGGGCAGAAGCCAGGGCGTGCGGCAGACTCGGAAAGAGGGCTTGGCATGCTCTCTTGACCAACCAGAAGCCGAAAAGAATCCCCTAGCGGCGGTAGCGAGAAACAGTTCTGATCAAAGGTCTGTTCGTAAATGGTTTTAATAAGCGCGTAAGAGTGAAGTGCAGTAACTCTTAGTGGTTGAAAATAGAGTGCACGTGTTGTTTTGATCATGATCATGCAGAAAGATGTAAGAAACGAATGTGCCGCTCATCTCTGTTTTGCTCGGACAGAGTGTGACCGATCGGAGCGGCAGATTCCCGACCCTCGGCGCTTGGTGTACGGGTTATGTCGATCGTTCCGCTAGCCGCACTCTTCCACCTTCATTTTGGATGAGCGTGATTGAACCATCACGTGTACCATATTTTCAGTCATCGAAGTTACTCAATGCAGTTATCAGGTTTGTTTCTCGTGACCACCGCCAGGGTATTATTTCCGGCTTCTGGTTGGTCACATTCGAATTTCTGAAGACGCCTGGAACACGCCCAGCCCGCTTTCGGCCAATGGCGCCTCCTCATTTGTCTCCTATACTTCCCAACGAATGGCCAAACTCTCTACATATACGGCTCTGGTTTGGTGGTTAGATGACAAGTGGCGCCATCTCGTTGCAGTAACACACACCATGAACTTCTGGCGCCATCTAGATTACTGATGGCACACTACAGGAAGTGTATCCACCAACACACACTGTTTACCAAAAACAAGCCCGCGTTTGTACACGCCGGCTGTGGGTACCGTGCGCCTGCGCAGAAACCAGACTCGCGACGAGCGAAGCGCACGCGCAGTGCCGACAGCAGGCAGCGCCACCACTATGGCGTGCACATCAGAGGGCCGAGATGCGCTCCGATAGCAAACCGAAACTAAAAAACCCGTCGAATTTGTGCGTTTTTTCAGAAAGCCGTAAAATACTTCGCGTGCCTTCTATCGTTCTGCAATTTGTTGATTCCGTCTTTTTTGATGATGCTGAGCAATTTTCTAATTGAAACCATGCCCTTAAACGCAATATTAAAAAAGTTAATTACGCAAAAATAATTAACAACCTAATTATCCCCGACTTTAATAATTTTCCTCAATAGGCCCTTGGCCCAGAAGCAAAACGACATAAGTCTTTTTTTTTTTTGCGACATGTAGTTTTTGCAATGTCGAGTTTGTCCACCTTTCGTGAAACACCCTGTATATATATATACTCAGTGCAGTCACATAAGTTAAATTCGCAGCTGATAAATATACGTGCACATTATCTAGATCAGTTAACAGGGATGATCTATGTAGGTTGAATTAAACATTAGATAACATCGAGGTTAACAAAAAGAAGAAAAAATTGAAAATGCAGCTACGTAAAAGGTGACTTTTGAATCGGTAATAAAATAACATTCCGAGAGACAGCCCACCTAAAAGCGAAAGTAAATCGAGTAAAAATATGGAGAGGGCTAACTTGCGGTTTGCGATCAAAAGTAAAAAACAGAATGCTAGTTTTAGATTTTGTGATTTATAAAACTTGTGACTGCAGGGAGCGGTAATGAACCAACGCGACTGTCCGTCCCAGTCAGCAATGTCCGCTTATCTCCCGCTGTGGCTAAGTAACACCGTTTTTGTCGAGGTCACCATGGACAAGGGCCTGCAGTTACTAGAAGTGGGCCATCTTTCGGTGTTTCTGGAAAAGAGCAAATCCTGCCAAAAGTAGGGGTGGGCTATCTTTCGGGGTGGGGCATGTCTCGGGATATTACGGTATGGGTTTAGAATAAAACACATTAGGACATCGAAAAAAAAAAAACTTTCAGCCTTTCCATTTTGGTTAAGAAGGAAGACCAGCGGAGCTGTACAATGGAAAGTAATGGCCGGCCGCAAGTCGCAAGCCAGAGTGCAGAGCCATATATGTGGAGAGTTTGGTCAGTCTATGATCTCGCCGCCGTAACGCTCTCCTCCCGAGCGAGCCAATCAACACGCGGCGCAGAGCGAGAGGCATGAGCGCATGCGCGTGAACTCCCGGCTGCTCCCAGCTGAGTAGGGAGGGCCGCCATCTTCGATCATTCTCCCGGCAGAATGCATTGGATCGCCATCTAAATCTCGATTATTTCCTTTTATATCGCTGGCTCTGGCAAGAAAAGGATATACTGTTATTCCTCGGTGGGTTAAAAGCTAATAAATGAAGTTTTCTCGACGTATGGCCACAAACTTTTATTCAGGCGAAAAGAAGTCGGCGCGTAGCAGACGACGCGTAGCCTCAGCAGTGCTCTTCTCCGACAGCGTTGCGTCAAAACGGCGGTCGTCTTCTCTCTGCTCACTTCTTTCTCTCTCGATCCATTGGCGCTCTCCTCCCTTTCATTTACTTTCCTCCTCTCCGGCGCCTTTGTCGCCACACCCACTGGCCAAACTCTCCCAATATACGGCTCTGCCAGAGTGGAAAGGCTGCCGCCATCTATGATCGCGACGGCGGCAACCAGATGCGTGGCTTGCCGCCGTCGCTCATAGATGGCGGTAGGTGTTCCAGAGTTCGGTGTCCATTTTTAGCGGGTGACACGATCCCAGGGACACTAGTCCTTAACAGCTCTGCTGTAAAAAAAATATATATATATTTTTTTTTCTTTTTCAATGTTATTAGGCGAGGCACGTGTGTCACTAGGGAGTTTTAGCAGACGGTTCCGATAACACCCATAAGGACACCCGATACTCCGCCGGCACCTTTACGCATGCTTCGCTATGGAGGTCTCAGAACGGTCTACTAAAACTTCTCTATTCGTGTAATGACCACTAACCGTCCGGGCCAACCTTCGCAACAATGGCCTTGGCGAGGTTTCCTGTGTAGAAGTAGTCCGCGCCTTGATTCGCAAGATCGATCAAAATGGCGGCGAGTCCTTCTTGAAGAAGCTTTTCGCCTTCCTTAAACACCCGGTTGAAATCCTTTCGCCAGAAAACCTCCCTGAAAGGAGTAAGTCAACGTGAAAGGGTCATCTACTCAATTACCCTTTCTCAATGGCAGTGCCGGCCTCAGGGGTGGGCGACCTGGGAGGTCACACAGGTCGCAGCGTCGCGCCAATCCATTAATCTTTTTAGCCTTTTTTTTTTTACGTAGCATTTGACTATGTTGGGCAGCTACTCGCATGTTTACCAACAACGTGATGTCGTACCAAAAATCGTCCCCCCCCCCCCCCGCACCCCGGGGTCGTAGTAGAAAAGAAGTACGGCTCCTCGCGAAGAATTACTAAATTCGCCCTTTATGTAGATAATTGGGATATATGTAGGTGCTTTTTATATTCGATATGTGTTACCTTATCAAGACGTATACGTTTCGAACGCTAATAGCCTCGCTTCTTCCTCTGACTACCAAATATTGTTACAGATACTTCGCGCGGCGTATAAGCAATGCGGAAAACATTTTTTTTTAACGTGAAAACGAATATAGTAGATATGGGCGTATAAAAAGGGGAAAAGGGGGGGCGGGGGGGACGCCATGGTCGGAGTTTGCCCTGGGCGCCGCTTGATGGTGAAAGACCGGCCCTGCTCAATCACATTGAGACAGCAGGACGAGGGAAATAAACTACCCAATAGAAACTGGCATTGTATGTTCGGTTAATAATCGAAACATCTCCTACCCGGATGGCATGACGAGCCTCCTGACGCGTCTGTAAATCAAATATTACGTAGAACTGCAAAAAAAAAAGAAACACGCACTCCTTTGTTGTTCTTTTTTACACCCTCAAACGAAATTTCAGTTACTATTTTACTGTCTAAATGTCAACTATGTCGTGGCAACGCACCTTTTTTTTTTTTTGTTCGAAAACACACCAAGAGTTAGTTCGAAACGAATGAAATGATTAGTACCAAACTACACCTGGTGCAAAAAAAAAAAAAAAGCAGCGCCACTTAGCGGAAATATTGCGTCGACTTGGTCGAACCGGATTTCCATTCCCTCCCGGAGAGGGGTTGAGACCAACAAGGGAGGGGGTCAGAGTAGTTTTCGCAAGTGAAGAATTGGCCGTTTAGAACGAAAAGTATATAGCCATCCGTTTAAGATTCAAGCGTGCGATTGTTATTCTCCAATAATGTAGATCATGTGTAACTAAATTAGGAGCATGAGACGCAGATTTCAGTTTTATTTAAGGGTCTTCAACGCCAAAAACAAAACTGTGAGATAACTGTGACTGATATTGTATGTTCCCATATTTTCGCTAAGTTTGTTTTAAGACGCGCTCTTGTTTCGTGAATAAATCGATTTATATGCGGGGCCCTTGGATCCACCTTATTAGGGAATGCCGCTATGTTTGCTGGGTCGGTGACGCCATTCTCCCAACGCGCAGCGTCCCGTGAAAGCAAATGCACGCATCGCTTCCGGCCTTCTCACTGGCAGAAAAAAAGCATGAGCACCATTCAACGTGGGGGCGCTGCAAGCCAACCATAAATTACTTCACACTGCATGATCAGAGCTAGCTGCTACTTCTTGCATCCGAAGTGCTCAGCAGCAGCGGGCTGTTATGGCCGCCAGCCGCCACTGAATATCAGCTATAGTCGCAGTTCCTCCCTCCTGTTCAACGGTTGCCTCAGCGATGGTCTATACTGTTGTGTTCCGAACTGCCATTCAAGCTCGGGAAACACTCCTGGCGTGTCCTTTCAGCAGCTGCCCAGCGATGAATCTCTAAGCACTACGTGCCAAAAAGGAGATACCAAGAAAGAGCCTTGTTGTCAACAAGTACCGATCTACGGTGTGTGCGAAAGGTCCTCGATTCCATTAGTGGAGTATTTAGCAGATTATTGCTTTAAAGGCCATCAAACAAATAAACAAGAGAATGCTCATACTCTTCTATTCTTGTGCCGTGGCATTACCTCGTGGAGAGTCGGCATACAGGCCTTCGACCAGCGCTGCGATTATGCTTTTTTTCTAGTGATTCTCAGAGTTCCTACTCAGAATTAACGTTCACCACCAGACACCGAGAATCTAGCAGCACCTTACGCGCATGACGCACTTCCAGCTCAACGTAAGGAATCATCCCCAGAAATTTGTGTCATCATATGCTTGCTCCATCTCTTGGCGGTTTGCGGCAGCGCTCCCATAGAAGCCCATTTATTTTATATACAAATATGGCCACAACGCCGAAACGTTACGCTGTAAACAATTTGCCATGCTACTATTTATTATATACCGCTATTCTTGTGCCAAAATTTCAAGGTGTTGACGTGTAAACTGCAGGTTCTTCAGCCGGAAAAGACTTTTTGATGTATTGCCACTACGTGGCAATACATCAAAATACATCAATACGTTCAAGCCCGAGTTGTCTATACATTTGCGCTGTACTTCCGTGAGTGGCGCTAAAGCAGTAGACATTCAGCGTCCTAACTATATCGGCCTCCCAACTATACCAGGTTGTATTAAGAAATCGTTTTATTCGTTTTATATTTAGTTTTTCGGCGTTTATGAGCGGAAGACTGGCGCTTCTAAGGTGCTGAAACAACGTAGTTTCTAACTAAACAAAGAAACAAGATTTTTTTTTCTTCCGTAGCCCTTTGATTCAGTCGTAAGCAGAGTCTGTGGAGCCAGCCTTTCGGCCGCATTGAACCTACCTCATGTCGGGTCTGTCCTGGATCATCTGCGACGCCTCGCTCAGAGCACGTCCCAGGACGGAACTGACAGGGAAGCCGCTGAGAGCCAAGTCAATGGCCGGGTCGAAGAGTTCCTTCCACTGCAGTTTTCCGGCCAGCTTCGTGTGTAGCTCGCTGTACCCGGACACTGCCCCTGGAACCGCCACGGCGGCTGCGCCTAAAAACGCCATATTCTTGCACATTTCTTTCCCCCCATGGTTCAGATGGTCGGTTCACGTTGAACTTACCCAGCCCGTCTGTTGGAATGACATCAGGTATATTTGAGGGGGCCGCTTCTCGAGATATTAAGACATCGGACTTCTTCCCCGACCTGAAATTTTAGAGACATCATATTGATTATATAGTATTTTATTCATCATAAAACAAGCGTAACCCGTCGTAACTAAGGTGTACTGGCCTCATATTGCCTTATTTTACAACACCTGACGTCACGTTTTCAGTGCTGCCCATAGAGCCTCTCAGCCCATCAAACCAAAATTAAAACATACATTTATATATATATATATATATATATATATATATATGTGTGTGTGTGTGTGTGTGTGTGTGTGTGTGTGTGTGTGTGTGTGTGTGTGTGTGTGTGTGTGTGTGTGTGTGTGTGTGTGTGTGTGTGTGTGTGTGCTACTGGTTTACTGGTTTAGATGTGGCTTAATGTGCTGAACAATTTCCCCTTTAAACGCCTCGCATGGCTCGTTGTGTACTACACGCTTGCTCCATGATTGGTTCTTCGTCGTGGTTATCGGCTAAAGCATGAACCTGATTGGCTGCGGGGCGGTAGCAACTTGCTCGAGATTCGCCATGCCCTGCCTTTCCTAAGCTGTCAGCGACTGTGGCTTAATATTTTTATCACGTGACACGAAATATGCCTTACTGGTTGTAGTGCACGGCCAAGAATCCCCCGCCGATGCCCATGACGTGAGGCCACACGACGCCCATGCAAAGCAGGCTGGCGACCGCGACGTCGGCGATGTTTCCTCCCAGGCTGATGATTTTTCTGGGAAACGAGATATGCGTATACACCCTCTCCCGCGGCCTTACTTCGCGTTGTCACCATTTTCGGAGGGTACAGCACCGTCCTGCGCACGGCCAACCGCCCTTCTTGACGGTTCTTTTAGATGCGGAGCATATCTTGCTCGGGTCTATGTCCCGCGGCGTCGTAGTCCGCACCCACACTACGCACGCGCAGCTCTCCTCCTTCCCTCTCTCCAAGAGCTGCGTGTTACTCTCTCTCTCTCTCTCTCTCTCTACCAGCTGCGTGCACTGCGCGTGCGTTCGATTGTACTCACACCGCGCGCGCACGCGCAACTCTCCTCCTCTAGTCTCCTCTCCTTCAAGTGTGAAAAAAAAAATAAACGGCGAGCGGCGAGCGTTCCAAGTTTCTCTGCCGCGAGCCGCGACGAAGGCTCGCGTAGGGGTAACGCTAGGGCAGTCGGTGACGCCATCTCTCGACGTCAGCACGCAACTGACTCTTTCCTCGGAACCAACACGATGCTCCGCATCACCCCATGGTTCCCCTCGGGAAGATGGTGTATTTTTTGAGTGTCGGTAGTAAGAGGTATAAAACCAGCAATGAAAACTGACAGTACTGCACGATGCTGCAGTGTTTTCTGACGGGCTGAGGGATGTTGGGTCGCCTTTCATTTGCCACTCGAAAAACGCAAGGGTACGGCAAAGGCGGGTTTATGGGTCAGGCTGGGGGGGAAGGGGGGGGGGTCGTAAAAGAGATGACGTCCCGGGCGAAACGTTCCCCATATCTATTTTGTTGATCTACTATCTGCTGTCACCGAAAACGTAAACATTTCTTTAAAATGAAAGCATCTACGCGCGCCCTTTGAGTTGGGAAGCAGCTCGCGCCACCTGGTGTCCTCTGAATTGGGCGTTGTTTCAAGTCCGCGCGATTCGATAAACATGAGTTGATGTAAACAGAGAGTAGAAAACAGGCATCGGAGAGCAGGAGAAAACTTCTAGATTAAATTTGTATAAAATCAACAATGACCACAACAGAAAAAAGAAACAAACAAAAAAAGAGAGAAAAAAATGCGGCTGCTCACCTGGCCACCGGACCGCACTCTTTGGCGTCGACAGCAACGGCCCATTGGTTGTAGCACTCGAAATTGGACTGTGGTCGTTTCGCCACTATGAATGCAGCCGCAAAAAGCATCAACCCAAGTATCCCGATGAGGCTGCAGCAGAGGGTACAGAACACAGCTAGCTTGCCGTTGTCACCCATGACAAGATATGTGAGGCCTGAAACAAGGTAATATCGGATGACATATACAGCGAAGTGCAGATAGCCTAGAAATGTTGTAACATGCTGCGCTACCTAAGCGGAACTACCTCAGAGTCTAACGAATGGTGGCAAGTTCGGGAACTGTATATATGATGACTGGAAGAAGCTAGGGTTCGATGGAAACCACCATGTACCGTTGAACGACAAAAAGAAGATCTGAATATCAGACAAAGGGAGAAAAGCGGGCTTCACTTGCTCAACCGTGCCTGGCTTTCCTTGTTTTCTTCTTTTTCTTCGACCTTTACTTCGCTTTCAGTTCTGATAAAAATATCGACGCAAAAACACGTGAATGCAGGTTACCGGGAAAAGTGGGAGACAATCACTGGACATCCATACAATAAATTTTACTCTCTGAATTATTATTTTAATTATATGTGTATATACGTTATCGTATATATTTTTCTTTTCTTTCAGCGTCGTAGTTGACCCCGTAAGTGTGACGTCACCGCTCCAAACAAGCCGTTGCTATGGGCGTTGTAATGGTCAAATACATGGGACTGGATTTCGGTCCGAAAAAGGCGATTGGTAAAAAACCGGAACTGCGACTGAAACGTCCAAAGATAATAGATAAAGGAAACCTAGATTTCAAACGTCGGACGACAGAAGTTTTCCGAGAATCGGCTGTCTCTGAAATATTTGCGACGGCAACTTCTGCTCAGGACGCCTTGAAATGCCTGTTGCAGACGACAAACTTATGACCAACGCAGACGGAATGACAGAAGTACGCCGTCTGCAACACTTTGAATCGTTTGCACAATGACTCGATTTTGATTTTGTATTTATTTGGAAAATGGCAGGCCTAAGAAAACTAATCACGTTAATAACGAATTGTATTTCCGTGCGATACGGGGTACTGCCTGACGAAAATCGTCGCACGCATGGAGATCTGCTAAAAAAAAATACAGCGAGAAAAGCATTTGTTTAGAACATATTAGAATTCAGCATTTTCGTTTTTTTCTTCTTTTTTTTTTCGTTCGGTTCGGCGTATTTTTTTTAATAATTAATGCATATTTTCGGTTTTTATCGGCGAATAAATATACATCTAAACACGTTATCGTTCGTTTTTTTTTTCCAGCGAATATGCATTCTGGTGTTAGCACCACTGTTAACATAAAATGACGTAAGATGACATGAACAAAAATAGGGTGTTTATTCATCAAACTGGAAGAGGAATTAAGAAACACGCACGCGCACGTACAAGTGAGGGAGATATATCAGTCCACACAGTCACTTCCAATCAAGTCACGATTACTCAATCTGATTGTCATACACACACACATGTTTTTGCCCAGGTTCTCTTCGTCAATACGCGCCCTTCCTTTTCTGTTTACCATCCGAAGTTTACATAATTCCCTTTCACCGTTTACACTTGAAGCAGGCAAGCTGAGGAGGCGAAGTGCCGCAGTACCCATCGTTGGCCAATCAATCAAGTGTGATCGCCGAAATACGCCCGGTACCACCAGGGCCGGCTCTACAGCATCAAGCACCCTGTGTGGCGCCCCCACCCCTTCCCCCTTTTTTAATACGCTGCTTATCTGCTAAGTACGACGTCACGTTGTTAGTAAACAAGCCCCAACAGGAGCGTTTTATCAGACGGGAACTGCATTCCGAAAACGAACGGCGATCGAACGTATAGCATCATGTCGAAAAGCACTGTTGAAATAAATCAGAAGGATAAAAAAATTAGGAATGCGGTCGGGGAATGCCGACGCAATCGGCATTCCCGCAATCTGTATAATTTTGCTTTCATTGGCGGAAACAATAGCGTCAGATTGTCGACTTTGACGGTGTTGGTTTCGAAATGCGGCAACTCCAAGCTTCCACCCTGCTGTTCATCCTTTGCAAGTGAGAATAGGTGCCGGCACGGTACTCGTCGGTCATGAACGCGAATCCAAGTATTCGTCGACGGATCGATTGCTGACGAGCGCATTCGTCTGAGTGACGCAGTGTTCGTGCCCAACGCGTGAGCTGGGGCCGGCTGACGCGCTTTGGGCACTTTGGGTACCGCGGATGTATCACACTAAAAAGGTGGAGAGCTTTCGAAGGAAGGGGGTACGAAATAGTCCGCTACATCTTCCGAATTTCCTACCCAAAAAGTAGGGTTTTTTTTGGTTTTTTTGCCCTCTTTTAATGGGCCCATTTAACGATATGCCATTAGTCAAATCCCAGTCTAAATTCATTTATCCCAGCCCAGGATTTTGTTATAAACGGCCCATTCTGGCAAGCGCTCGGAAAGCAGCCAGCGGAGAGCACGTCATCCAGTGCAATCGTGGCGTAGTCTGTCGAGGGATGAGCAAAGCTGCGGCGAGGCTGACGTTGTCAGGATGCCCTATAGCCATTCCAGCCACCGAAGCGATCGAAGCACGCCAGCGATCGGGCCACCGGAACTAACCGCAAAGCTGCTTTTGTGTGAATCTCGTTTGACGGGTTAATCTTCTAAAATCTTGTAGCGGGAGAATAGCGACGTCTGGGACATACAAAAGAGAGTTCCGTTGAGTGGGGAGTTCCTCCCTCCCCTCTTCTCTTGTGCTGGCCGTAGAGCTGCTGTAAAGGGAGACTGTTATCGTCACTACCTGTCACGGTTCCTGGACGGGCATTACAAACGAGACTTTAGCGACATTCACCAGGTGCTCTTTGCTAATCGTTTAATTCGTTTTAGAACTCCTTTTTTTGACAATATATTGGTGTGTTTGATGTGAAACTTAAGCGCCGAAATTTCGTTGTAGTATTCCTTTAAAGGGGCCCTGCAACAACTTTTTGACTGGTTTTTGATTTGAACCGAGCCTGAGCGCACTGAACGTAGTAACTTAATTAAACCTTTCTTTTCTCGAATTTCGCTTTATTTTAAAAGTTATAGGCAAATTAAAATTACAAAAAACAAACAAAATAAGAACCTCCTTCATTACGTCGCTGGTCGTGGCTTGAGTGGCCGTGAACTAGAGCGAGCGCTCACGGCTGCCGCACTCTGTGTCGACTGCTCGAGAGGGCGCCACTAAAGCATGTGTTGGATAGGCTGTATGAAGCTGGCGACCAGGGCGGCTGGCATTGCATTTGCTGCTCTATTAAAGATTAATTCGGCATGACACTTCATTGGCCACAAACGACAGCAAACACGGGGTAAAGATCAGTTCAGAACGGGAGCCACTTCGCGCTGCCATACCGCCAAACAATATAAAATCATCAAACATTAAAAAAAAACTCTTTTTTTTTTTGGTGAAGAAGGAAGAGCAGCGGAGCTGTAGCTTTTGTTCTCGGCGGTGGCTTTCCAGGCGAGCGATCTGCTCTTCTTTCGCTAGGGAATCTGAAGCGCTCGGCGCGGCGGTTAAGAAACCATTCGCGGTGCTGCGCACTTCGCCGCTCATTCCGTTCCCGCTCTTCTTCCTCTTAAGAAATGTTGCCGCGATCTATGAGCGACGGCGGCAAGCGGACAACCGGCAAACACATGCTCCCAACACTCTGGACAGCTACCGCCATCTATGAGTGACGGCGGCAACCAGAGTTTTGTGTCGACATTTCTTTGCGGGGGACACGATCCTGGGAAAACTAGCTTTTAACAGCTCCGCTGTAAAAAACGAGTGACATAATTTTATACAAACCCCCGAGACTGAGGAAAAGACGAAGGTGTTGTCCTTCGTCTTTTCCCCAATCTCGTTTTCTTTTTTTTTTTTTTAATATTGTTAAATTTTTACCAGTTTGTTTGCGCCCTACAAGTGACCCTTGAACAGCACGAAAACTCGATAGCTGGTGTCCAATGATAGCTCACCGGCGACAGCCTAAAGGTTGTCCCCACCCTAACAGGTGTCCCTGAGCTAGCGCCACCTGGGCCCCTAGCGCCGTTTAAAAGGACTACGGCTTCCGTTTATCAGATGAGGAAGTGACAGGGCAGTGACGTTGTAGGCGGGTATCCGTCGGCTATCGTTCTATCGTAGGCGGTACGTTTTGTTGTCGAAGTCGAAGCACCGAAGGCCGGCGCGAAGCGAAGTCAGAATCGGAGCGATAGCGGCCTGCATTGTTCTACGACCTGCGATACTTGCATCCCTTCCCCATCTTTCGGTTCGTGCAAAGCCAAAGCGTCGCCGCACTGTCCGTTCACGGTAAGTCGATCGGCTTGTTGCATTTATCGCCGCTTTAAAAAAAGAATTCCCGGAAGCATCGATTACCGCAAACATCTGGGCGTGCTGCTGCCACTTTAGGCTTACTTTTATTTCATGCCTGCGGGTCAATTGAGTCGAGCACTTCCTGACAGCCGTTGTACCAAACGTAGCGGACGTAATCTGCCATTTCTTTTATTTCGAAAATATATCTTTTCATGCGGTGTAAACATTTTTCGTTTATGACCGATGACTCACGAGCGTGACACGGATAATGCCAAGCGCGCTCCCGTTCAGGTTGATTTGTCGTCGCGAAATTAATTCGTCGTAGCTGCCTGCGACTCCGTGATGGTTCACGGACTCTAGAGACCACGTCGACAAGGTTTTATTTTTACTTTATTTTTATTGAGGTCTCGGCGGACTCGTTGAAACGTAAAAAGGGAACCGGTACCCGTTATCGAGTGCCCTGCGAGTCGTTACGTGAGCAGGGCATTGCAATCAACGCGACCGACGATTACTTTTCATTTCTCGTTTCAGTCCTCTTTTCTGCCTAAAACGTGAAATCGGGCTGCGAGCTAGCCGTCGTTTTTAGGTCAGGATGTGATTTTTGTACTGCAGAGTTTGTTTTCAAGTTGACAGATCAAGAGCTTTAGTCGCCAAGGACGCGTTTTGCAACGTGACTGGAAAAATATTTGACTTAACGGCAGCACTTACAAGTTCACAGTTGGCATTTATTTTCGTATGTCACATGTGGCTGCTCTCATTAAGTTGAGTATGACCTTGGAGCTGCTGTTAAACGGCGAAGAACGGAGGGTGCTGGTTTTTCACCATACAGAAGAGGCATTTAATTGCAGAAAGCAACGAAAACGGTGTCTATTCTCTCAAATCATGAGCCACATGAAGACGTTGCCACAATCTGAGCTGTCAAGCGTGGTGTGTTCCACTTCCCTTCAAGGTAAATTCTTAAACTGCCTGTCCTTGCGTGTCATACTATGGTGCCTGGAACACCCATCTGACTGGTGGGTTTACCACATCTTCATTTTTGGTCACTCGATTTCCGCCTTCATACTTGCGTCATGCTTTCGCCTGCTCCGATATTGGCAGACGCCTTGTTCTGCTAAGGGTCGCTCTCCGGCTTGACAGTTCACGGAAGGTTGAGCATTCACAAGTTGAAACGCTGCAACGGCAGTGACACTTGCTTTCGCTTGTCTTTTTTTCTTCCACAACTTTTGCACTTGATGGGCAGGGTTGCTGCATTTGACGGCGGGGCGTGCCAGCTACTGCGAAACCGTCTGTCGCCGCTTTGGGCGGTACACGACGCTAAACACACCGGTCGAAGACTCGTTGCAGACGCTGTAGGGGCACTGCAGCCACCTGCAGATTGTCTGCACGAGAGCGGCTACGCTTCGTCCCGCCGTAACTTGGCAGAAGGCGAGCCGATCGGCGCGTCGGAGGGAGACACGTGACCATGCTCCATATCACTAGTTGCTTGCAGTGCTGTCGAAGCCATGGGCGGGAGAGAGAGGGAGAGAAAAGCAGCTTTTGTACGAATCTGTGAGTGACAGGCTAATCTCGCAAAGGAGAGAAAAGTGATGTCTGGGACGTACAAAGAAGAGTTCCTCCTTTCCCTCTTCTCCAACTGCTCGGGTTGTGCTCTCGCCCCAGCAACTTTGGTATGGGCTGTCACGTGCTTTGCCTCCGTCGCTCTGACTGCCTCAAAGGGGCCGTAGCGTTGGTTCTCGGCCGAGTTACGGCGAACCGGGAGTATGGACCATGCGGCGGCGTCTACCTCCCAGTTCCGATGAGCGTGAGCCCCTTGAGCCAGCTGGAGGTGCGCTGCGTGCTGCACTGGTTCTCCCTGTGGGGTCCGCCCGAGAAAGAAGCCTTCCTGTCCACGCTGCTGGCACGGGTGGCGCCCTCCAGGGACCCGCAAGGCAAGCCCCTCCTTGCCTGCCCCTCCGGTGCAGCATGCAGCGTGCACGCCTAGGTCGTAAGGGAAACGTGACCTAGACAGACCCCACGGTCGAGAAACAAATACATTTAGATTCTTATGAAAACGCAACCTATAAGGGTGCAACAGTCGCGAAGCAAATACTTGCTACTAGAAATCCGGCTTTTTACCAGACGAAAATAGCCATTCGAGAACCAATTGTTCAAGGGTTTGCCCACTTTTTTTTTTCACTTCAGTTGCATTTTTATAACAATGCAAAACTGAATATTTTAAAACTAAGCTGTCTGTGGTGTATCTTCATTAATAAAAGTACTAGCATCCATGAAACACTTTTTGTGAACTCCAATATGCCAAAGAAAGCATTAAAGAAACTGTGGGAGCACAATCTTGGGCTCTTGGAGAGTGCACACCCTCAGGTGACTTTCCGGAGTCTGACATCACGGTCCTTTGTGCTGCTTTCTGTGTGAAAAATTCAGTTCTCCTCTTGGGATGTCGGGAGGGGGGGGAGGTTTATACCTCATAACTTTGGTTTGCTGACTATCAGAACAGGTGTTTCGCATATGATGGGTTTATGACTTCCGGCATTTATTTCTTGTATGATTCAGCGTCCCTCAGTGTATCAGTGGCATAGCCAGGGTAGGAGCTTATAAGGCTTCAGCCCCCCCCCCCCCCCCTTCCCCGTGAAATCCAACAAACCCTATAATACACACATGCATCCCCCCAACCACCAAAAAAAAATATCATGAACATTTTAGGCACCTTGTTACCCTGAAAAAAATTCCTGGCTGTGCCACTGGTCTGTTTAATCTGTTTCGCTTCAGCACATTGAGTGAACCGGCATTGTGTAACGTTGTGTGAATCGGCAAACGAGAGATTTGTAGAATTGCCGTAAACACGAGAAATATATCTTGATTGCCCATGCATGAGAAACATAAACATTCCTGGTGTTCAGATTCCCTTAGTACTGAGTGCTTTTTAAGATGTCAGATCAAGATTCACCAAATCTTCTGGGTTTTTATTTTCTGATACGGTCAAACAATTATTTGGTATGCATTCAGTGGTGTTTTCTTTTTTGCTAAATACCAGAAACCGGTAGGGCATTTTTTAAGACGTAAAACAGCAATCGACTAGCAAACAAGATATAAGGGTGCAAGCAAGACATTATACTTCACCAGATCTTGTTTTCTATGTGTTGTCCTTTAGTGTCTGCAATCTGTGAGTTCTGGTCACTATTAAAGTTTGGTTTTCGCCTACAAAACCAAGGTAATGTAGGAGAAAAAAAAATTGGTGACCTTAGTTGCTTTTCTTGTTGTGTTTTTTTGCCCAAGGTGAACAATCCTATGTATGCAAGGTCATTGTGGTTCGCATGGGAAGGCCTACTTGGCGGATCTATCGGGAGGAGGGTTATCTCTTTGCGGTGTATCAGAAGTTCATTCAGGCTCCTAGCAACAAGAATGATTGTTGCTAGGTGCCTGAGTCCTAGCTCCTAGCAACAGTCTCTGCTGTTGCTAGGAGCTGGGTTGTGCAGAGCTAGAAGCCTATGCGGGGCGCAAGTTCATCTGCTTCTTGCACAGGTGTTGCGCTGATGTCACAACGCTAAACTCGTATTAACTGATAAAAAAAAAAATAGTGGGTAGTCTTTAAGGCATTTAGCACTGAGGTCTGCCCACTATCCTTTCAATCAGAGCACGGCGTCATTCTGACATCATCGCAACTTGTGCTCAAGAAGCAGGCGACTTGCTCTCCGCATAGCTAGAGTTTGGGTCCTGGGGACCAACCCAGTCGCTGGGCTGTGGACACACGAGCTATGCCCTTTGCGTTGGGTGGTAACTTGCGCCACCTGGTGAAGGGGCAGCTGCGTCGTGACCCCGGTGTCTCTATGCGCCGTTGCAGGAGACCTCTCCCTCGAGCTGAGCCTGCTGTCGCTTCAGGGGTCCCTGTCCAGTCCGGGCAGTCCCCAGGTGCTGCGCTGCCAGCTGTCGCTGTTTGAGGTGTACTTTTCGTCGTGGGACGCCGAGGGACAGCGCACCTTAGTGCGGCTGCTGGCCCAGAAGGACCCGAGCTTCGTACGGCGCTTCCTGATCTCCCTCGAGCAGCGAGAGCCACTGCTGGCCGCTACGCTGGCGCCCTCTGAGACGGCGCAGACGAGAACCGTACAAGCGGCCGAGGTGGGTGGGGCTACGTGACGCCGTCTTTTCCTGCGAGGCAAAGCTGCACTTGGAGAGAGTTTGGTCAGTGGGAGCAGCAAGGGCATGGTCACAGCAGCTACAGCACTGCCACCAGAGCCACCTCGTGTTCATAGAGTGAACTGAATGTAATCTTGGCCTTTCATTATTTGCAACCTGCGACCAAAGCGAGGAAACGTGGCGTCGGACGATAGAAAATTGCACTAAAAAGGATGCCTTAAGCTGACTCAGTTAGGAGGTTAACAGCCTAAAGCTGCAGTCCGTCCCCTCGTTGAATGTATGCCCACGAATCGCCTTTTTTCGTTCAACGGGGGTTATCACCTTTGACTCCTGCGACGTTTGAACTAAGTAAACTGCAGTTATTCTAGTTGACCAGAAGACATTCCTGTCGAAGGCGACCACTTTCCATCCGACCAATTTCTTTCCTTCCTTTTCATGTCGGTCACCCCAGTTAGCGCGCAAACCCACCCTCGGTATACGGCTGTGCTGCGAGTCATCCAGCTTCAGAGAAGCTGCTATCATATTAATACCATCGTCACCATAGTCTGTTGCAGGTTGAGGATAGCAAGAAGAGCCCCTTCCACAAAGCTCTCTGCTTGCCACAATTGGTAGTTTTCTCCTCCTCCACTTGCCTGCTCTCCAGCTTTTGCTCTGGTAAAGTAGAAGGAGTGGAGGTGTTTGTGGAAAGAGCTTGTCCCACTAATCTTAACCTGCGACGCACTATATTAATCACCAAACAATCTCTCGTTGTAACTGCGTTATTGTATCATCATCAAGCGCAATTCAGACGTACAGCGCAGCACTAAGTCGACACTAGAAACAGCGCTGACTTGAAAGTAACTGAGCACTGATGCAGCACTGTACGACTCATATGCGGAGCGCAAGTTTCGCTCTGCTCCTTGCACAGGGATTGCGAAGACGTCGGAATGCCGAGCTCTGATTGGCTCTGATTGCAGAATAGCGGGTAGACCTTGATGCTAGCTGCCTTGGGATGTACCCACTATCCTTCCAATTAGAGCTCATCAGAGCTCGGCATTCCGACGTCACCTCAACCCCTGCATAAAAAGCAGACAAAATTTCGCTCTGCATAGTGCAAAGTCAGTGCTGCATGAGCAAGGTCGGTGCTATTTCCAGCATTGACTAATAGCGCTGGTGGCACTGTGCTGTATATGTGAACAGGTCTTCACCGTCGCCAATGCAGGAAGTTTTCACACGCGACGTAACCGTTCTCTGCTGCAGATGCTGAGCCAGAAGGGACCCGCGTGCAGCGCGGCGGAGCAGGCCGCCTACCTCGTGAGCTGGTTTGGCGAGTACAGCGAGCTCCAGCGCGACGACTTCCTGCGCGTCCTGGCGCGCAAGTACGTCCACAACGCGGGCCTCTCGGGGCTGCTGGACGAGCTCTCTCTGGGGCAGCAGAGGGCGCCCTCGCTCTTCCAGTGCCGCATGACCCTCTTCGAGGAGTGGTTTCAGGGCTGGAGCGACGAGGACAAGGCTGCCTTCCTGGAGCGCCTGCGTGCCATGGACCCCGAGTTCGTGGAGCGCATAGCGGACGCGTCGTCGTCTGCTCCCTCGAACGGCGTCGCCTACGAGAACCACCACGCGTCGGTTGTGAGGGTCAACGGCGACATTTTAGGGGACGAGGAAGAAGAAGGGAGGAGGAGGTTGAGGAAGAGAAGGAGGTTCCCGCTTCGCGAGGATGCGCGTGAGCTGGAAGAGAAGGAGGAAGGATCGTTCGAGGATTCCGAAGAGGACAAGCTGAACGGAGTGGTCGCCGAAGAGGTCGGGAACGGCGAGGAGCTCGTGCTTTGATGACATGTCTCTCGATCCACGAGGACGCACGGTTGAGGTTGAGCGAACGCTCCGTCGATCTGTGAAAGTGAAAGGGACGCCATTTGCGAGTGGAGACTCTTGCCGGGATGTGTGCTGGCGGACTTTTTGTCTCCTATCCTATGTTGGAGCGTTCAGTTTTCAGTATTACTGATTGGGGCGAGGTGTGGCGAA
This sequence comes from Ixodes ricinus, assembly GCA_037355805.1. NCBI lineage: Eukaryota > Metazoa > Arthropoda > Arachnida > Ixodida > Ixodidae > Ixodes > Ixodes ricinus. Next base: position 45,759 of record JAZHYW010023723.1, read on the forward strand.
AGAGCAGGTGTATCAAGGCGAGTAAATCCACGAAAAAAGGCCTTTAAAAAAAAAAAAAGCTCTTTAGTCGCTGATGGGGTGAGAATGGTGGGGAGGTCTTTCGAGCTTCGATGGCACTCTGCCGTCTTGCGAGTTTCAAGTGTGCATGCGCTGTCAGACCACGATGGAAGGCAGCAAGCATGTGCCAAAGGCCAGGTATCCGACAAAGACACCTCGCCATCCCCGTGCCGTCAGTGGCTATGGCGGTTAACCAAGGGCTACCTCTAATCTTTTGACGTCCGTTTGGTCCCCCTTTACCCCTCTACGTGCAAATATTAGCTTACAGAGTTGGGACTCTGTCCTAGGTTTTGAATGGGGGTGGGGAATCCGGGGAAGAGCATCAGCCTCAACTGTCCCGTCAGTGGGCACTTTGAAGTTGATAGCCGTTATTCACGGATGCTTGCTAGCGATGGTCTCAAGACTCCTAGCACAGTGCCCAAGAGAGCAAGAACGGAGGCGACATTCTTTGCCGAAGAACGGCAAGCGTGGCTTTGTCGTCTGCTTTCCATTCCACGAGCGGATGCAGCAATCCGAGGCAGCCAGCAACCTTCGACAAATTTCGAGGTACACATGCTAGTCCCGACAAGGGGTATCATTCTTCGAGCCATGTCGTGCGCGTCTCGCCAGGGAAGTGAGCCAAGTGGAAGGTGTTGTCTCAAGGGTGCAACAAACTATGGACCTGTCGAGAGCAGCTGGTTTGAGGGCCTCTAAAACTCCCAGAGGATCTTTTATTTTGTAGTGTTGAGCTCGATCAAGGCGCGTCGGTTCGATGCCCCTCCTACTTGGCGTACGAAGCACGGGAGCTGGCTTCCAGCACGGGCTCAGGTGCTCGTCTTGCCATTTCTAGACAGACTTCTCTGTCGTGGTAGTAGTTGCCCATTTCATTATGGATTTGGTATTCTTTTTTTCTGTAAGCAGTGTGCTTGCTTGGCCGAATGTCTTGGAATCCTTTCCGTGGCATTTTGTACCGTCGCTTCAATCATTCCTTTGTTAAGACGTCGCGGAAGGGGGTTTTTGTCTGCACTCTTGCATTTTTCAACAGCATTATGTTTTGCTGTTTTTGACCACTGGGCTCGCTTTCTGTATTTGCCCGAGTTGCTCAGGGGAGCTTGTGGACAGTATTATACCCTGTTTGGCACATTTCACGGGAAGAATTGGTGACAATTAACCACCTACTGATCGTAAGAGTAACTGCGAACGTTGTACTTGCAAAGTGGTTACTGTGGATTGGTGCCACATTTAAGTTGTCTGTACCACAGTGGCAACGGCTGAAAAGGATGGGACCTCCAAACAACTGGTGACGTTTTACAAAAGGTTGTGCATATTAGTTGTGCCCGAGCGAACCTCAAGTGAAAATTTCAGAATGGCAGCCTTTCAAAACTTGTTTGTACATGACGGGGAACTTTCAGTTGAGTGACTAACCTCCACGGGTCTTTTGTGAAGGCTATTGTCTGCAATAGTGTCATTGTTCCCGGGCGTGCATGCCCAGCGAGACATCGACACATCACTGAGCATTCTTTCATGAGCATTCCAAGCTTGGCAGTGCAGTAACATTATCGGGGGAGGAGGGGCTTTGGTTTGCTTGCGTCAATGATTGCGTGCTTGCTATCCTTGCAGTCTGCTTTTTTGCAATCTCTATTTCTGATCAAAATGATGTGTTGCACTTCTGTGTTATTGCCTATGGCCAAGCTGAAAAAGATTGTGTTTTTTTAATGAAAATCCACGGAAGTGATTGTATTTACCGTATCGCTCTCATGGAGCCATCCATGTCAGCATGTGGTGGCCTGTTTATGTGGTGGTCATTTTAGATGGTGTTCATTAGGTTTTTGACAGCATAGCCTAGAAAAAAATGCTTCAAGTGGCGCAGTTTGCTACGAGAGGGACTGTACCGCCGTACTGCTAAGCAGACAACAAATATAATGGGCAGCTGTGGTATTTCTGCAAAGATTAAGAGTATTCCACTCGGAACTGGGGGCTGACGTCAGTATTGTAAGTTGACTTTCTTTAGTCCGAGCATCTCAAGGAAGCCACGAGCAGCTTTGCTAATACTTTACCATTTTAGCATTTTATAAAGAACACAATGAGTGCACGGTTAACTTGGCACCTTGGGATAGCCTTAATAAGTTGTGGCAAGATTTTTTTTATTTGTGTGGTTGACATTTGCATGTTCGCCATTTTTGCTGCTCACTTTTACTCTGGAGTACAAACCTATTCCTGAGCGGAACTTTTTTGCATGTGGGTGTATGGTGTCCATCTAATGGCAATATCTGCCTCAATAATGGTACTATTGGTATGATTGTCAGTTTTATTCTGAAATAAAAGGTATCCTGTATGACTTTTATTTTGTTTTAGCCCCTCCTACTACACTGCTTAATACTCGCAGGCTGGAGACATTTATTAGATGGTTTGTTGCATTTGTAAGTAGTACATACTTAGTTGTTGGCCAAGGAAAAGTCTGCGAATTGCAAGTCGGACTGCTATATATTCGGTATGGGTAGCGACTTAGTTCAACAGTTGAAACTTTTTATATTGATATTTATTCTAGCAAGGAAAGCCGGCGCCACAGAAAGGCCTTTAAAGGCACACCATTCATTGCCCAGTTTCCAGGGTTGAACGAGCTTAAGCTGGACAAGATGCTTGCAGCTGTATTTCGATCTATAGATTTTCTGATACGTTAATTGCCTCTTCTTTTTTTTTTTAAGTGGCTTGCGTTTTTAGTTGCCTTTTTTTTTTTTAACGGCGTGGTGCAAACAAAGGGGTCTGTAACTAAATTAGATTATGCCTAACTAATTTCTGAAAACGTTTTTTTTTTATTAGTTTATTGTAATTGTGCTGAAGCGCACAGCCTGAAAGCTGGCACAGCCGAAACCATTCCGAAACCCATCAAGGTTCAGTTTGGGTGAAGGCGTTGTGTTTGCAAGCTGGCGTTGTGTTTTATTTTCTTAAGGTATTACATTCGTGTAATATAACGTGGGTGAAACAGTTAAAACAACGACGCATAAATAATATTGAACTGAAAAATAGAGTCGGGGTGGCCGCCGTGTTTAGCGCCGTTCCTTGAAAAACCGGTATTGTTCAACAACATTGGTGCATGGCCGGCTTATTTTTCTTTTTCTTTTCGTTTTTGTGTGCTTGACATAAACGTCTGTGTGCGTGGTTCGGAGTTTTGATTGTATATCTCAAAGTTATAGCGGCATGAAGATTTGATACATTGTGTCCCTTCCGTACAATGGTGTACGGAGCTGAATAACTTCGCCGCACTGTCAACGCATCAGCAATGGCCACCACAGATCAAATGAGTAAGCCAGGGGCAAGGAACAAAGTGACCCCAAAAATAGGCTTCCTTTGCTTGGGCACACACCGTTGAACGGCGTTTTAAGAGCGACGTGGTGTCCCATTCCCTATCTTTGCACAGTTTAGCCTGCCCGTGCTCTTCTGAACTGCGATCAGGCGTCAGAATTCGTGTTTCATGCTCGCGATTGTTAAGAGATCGTCGACGCTTTTCTACCCATCTCCGTCAGTGCATGAAGAAATTCAATCTCTTCCAAATCAACGAGGGTGTTGAAAGCTGCACAAACCGTCTCAGTCATACAAATGCAAATCTTGTAGTCGTTTAAAAACAAAAAAAAAGTGTTGTTTATTGTTCCGCCAAAATCGCTACGCGTGTTAGCTAACGCGCTGAAAAACTTCACCCGTTCTGTTGCACTCCACATGGGCTTTTTGTGCGATTTTTTCCCGTTAGTACTTCGACCCGTGCTACAGCAAAACCGCTGTGTCGCTGTTGTGTACAACGTCTTGTGACCATCCAAGTTGATCACTAGATATTCTAAAGTTCGTAGTACTGTACTGTTTTCAGTTATTACTCGTAAAACTTCAAACATCAACTCGCTCTCGTATCAAAAAGTAGAAAAAATATATAAATAAAAAATTTTAGCAAGGTAATAGCGGGTAAAAACAGGTCGATCATCAGTCATTTTCTTAGTTTGTTTCAATTTATGTGCGAGCGAAGCCATAACTACAAGCATTAGTATGTTGCCCTAGACAGTGCTTGCACTGAAGAAGCGCTGCATGCTCAGCAAGAATGCTGAAAGCCCAAAGCTCACTCTTTTAGTTCCTGCTACACTTTCGCTTAAAGTTAAACGGAGTATACACGCTTGCGAGTAGGGCCTCAAAGCGCCACCATCTTGCCCAGTGGGTGCGCTATGGCACGTCATATCTGACTACGACGCCTTAGCAAGGCGTCGTAATCGGATTATGACGTGCCCAAGTGCACCCCCATTGGGCAAGATGGCGGCGCTCTAGGTCGTACTTGCAAACGTGTATTCACCAGCTCATGTTTACAAACAAACCGGAACATCCCTAGCGGCCGCCTCCGGTACCGCGTCCCTACGTCAACATACCATTGGAATGTCACGTTGTCAGCGTCAGTGTGAGTCCCCGGGCACTTTTTCGCATTGGAATAGTTGATTTTACATCTTCCTAGTAATGTCTTACCACTTGAGTGGCCCGAGCGAAATTAACAAGGTTTATTTTACCCCAATATTTCGCGTAAATAATGTGACGTGCAGCGATTCATTCCGCGTGAACGCCGCAGAATGGATGCTTGAACCATGATGAGATTCTGCTCGCTATTTTCAGTCGCGACGCCGCTCGGGCTGCAAGAGCGTGGATGGTAGCTGCGATGCTCGACATCGATACTGAAAATCGCAAGCAGAATCGGACCAAGTGAATTAGGCATAACGAGTTGCTGATGGCCACTGGTAACAATGATCAGCATCTCCTTGTATCTACTGTTTACACGGAGTTTATGCTTAACCCAACCAACCTTTAAACTTACAATATTTTGAGACCTGCACTCACTTATCGCTATTACTGGGTCAATGTTCGGTCTACAGACCGCTAGATTTGAACGAGCAGACGACAACAAAGAGGCAAGTTTGAAAGAGCAGATGACAGTTTGAACGATCAGGCGACTGTTTGTACTTGAAGACGCACTAAACATCATGGGTGGTCCGGGCAACTTGGCGTTTTTTCCGCATCCATGTTGGAACAAAACAAATAAATCTGACGACCAGAAGTATCCGTGAAACCAACCAAAAGTGCAACCAGACGCCGCGTGCATTCCTGTGTTGTTTTGGAAGAAACCAGACAAAAACCTGCCTCCTCGTCAAATTGCCTCAACTGGGACTGTACCAAATGAGTCGGGAAAGGTTTGAAGGTCAGTTTTCATGTGTTTTCTGCCTGCTCGGTTCGTCCGAGAACGTGGATATTGGCCATGAAAAAGAAAAAGCAGACTCCTTCGGACCACGATTGCTTGTGCGGGAAGCACTTTGGGTTGAATTCACGGATACGTGTGGTCTTCAGATTTATTTGTTTTGTTCCAACGTGAACGCGGGAAAACCGCCAAGTTGTACGGACCACCTGCGGACTATGTTCAGTGCATCATCAGGTTCAAACGGCTGCCTGCTCATTCGAGCTGTCATCTGCTCGTTCAAACAACAGTGGCCCGTAGACCAAACATTGACCCGGTAATTGCGATAAGAAGTAAGTGCAGGCCTCAAAAGACGTGTAACTTTGAAGGTTGGTTGGGGTAAGTAGGCTCGGTGTAAACAGAAAATATGAGGAGATGTTGATCATCGTTACCAGTGGCCAACACTGACTTGTTATGCCTGATTCACTCGGTCCGATTCTGCTTGCGATTTTCAGTATCGACATCAACATCTCAGCTACGGTTCACGCATTTGCAGCCCGATCGACGTCATGACTTAAAATAACGACCAGAACCTCAGCATGCGAATCAGGCTTTAGCGTCCATTCTGCGCCGTCCACGCGGAATGAATCGCCGCATGTCACATCATTCACGCAAAGTTTTGCCGTGTAACGAGCCTTGTTAATTTCGCTGAGGCCTCTAAAGTAGTCAGACACTGCCAGGAAAACGTAAAATCAACAATTGCAACGCAAAAACGAGCACGGGGACTCACACCGATGCCGACAACATCGCATTCCAATGGTTTGTTTATGGGCGATGGCGAGCTTCTTGCCCACACTCCATCATGCATGCGCGGCGCCGGTGGCATTTGCTAGAGGCGCTCCGGTTTGTTTCTAAACATGAGTTGGTCTATAAGTGATTTCTGAAACTTATAATTGAGAAGATGGGGCTCGTTCCCGGTAGGAGATGTCATTCATCTCCATGTATTCATGGGAGCTGTCAACCGCCATTTCCTATTTGAAAATTTTTGAAAATTGCCTGCAACTTTTGAGCGGATAACGATAAGCACTGAAACTTAGGCACCTGCTTCCAACCGCTAGTGCTACGTTTGGACAAAAACTAAGTGTTCGACGACACATTGTTAATTCTTGCGAGGAGGAAAACATGTTAACTGTTTTCCCGAACACCCAGTATAACAGTAACAAATAACCAATAAAACAAATCGTAAAAGAAATGAAAAGGAAAAAAAATGCTTAAGGGGGTATACTTTTTTTTTCTGAGAAAGCAGAAAAGTATTTTGTTCTGAAGAGGTTCCTCTGTGACGAACGAATCTTCTTTGGAACGTTCCCCAACAGATTCCCACTTTCCGACATCTTCTATTTTAGTTTCGACTTAGGCTTGGCTTGGCTTGTGAGGCATCTCTCTGGAACAATCTGTGATGACGTTTGGCAATAGTGCCCCCACCAGGCACGTCCCAGTGGGTGCAGTTCTTCACGGGGTCGGGCCTCCCCTCGGACGTGTGCGTGCGCTACGCGGTCATCTTCTCCGAGAACCGCATCCAGCGCGGCATGCTGCTGGACCTCACCAAGGAGTACCTGTTCGACATGGGCATCCACGCCATGGGGGACGTCATCGCCATCCTCAAGCACGCCAAGCACGTGCACACGCAGGTGAAGGAGCCCTGCCACCCCTTTTTACCTTCTCCCAGTGACTCCCAGTGACTCTGGGCAAAGGCGTACACACTGTCGCGGACAGTACGAGCTGAAACAGTCCTTCATACTTCTTTTGGCGTACCTGCCAGTTTTTGAGACAGCTGCGGTCCAAGCTAGGAATGGAATGCGAAGTTGAGGTCCCGTATTTCGGACCGTTTGACTAATTGAGAGATAGTAGAGCTCGTGGGGACTGCAAATGCGAAAAAGGGCCGGGCCGGGTGTTTCGGCGTCGTTATTGTCCGTGAAGGTACTTGAGGAGATGACTCCTGGCTGTGCCCGAATGAAGCCGTTTTTAAAGCACTCAAGAGCGTCTTTATTTTTCTCAGTCATTTGTGTATCAGTCTGGAAACTGCACAGTGGCAGTTGACATATCGCTAAGACAATTAGCTTCTCTAGTCCTGCCAGGAGCTGTCTTTTTTTTTTTAAGACATATGTTTTCAAACTGGGTTCTTGGAACCCGGAGACTCCTAGGGTACGCTCAAAGGTCCTTTGAGCTTCTGCTTTTCTTGGTCGTCCCTGCATGTAAGAAAGCGTTTTTCGAGTTTAGGCGCTATTTTACGAGGTCCGAGCCGCCCATCAATGATAGTATCAGCGTCTGTGCATTATTGCTTACAATGTACATAGATTTATGTACTGCTCTATTGCATCAATGCCTGGACCCAAAGGGGTTCCTTGGGAGTTAGATTGCCTTGGATTGTCTTGGAGAAATGTTGGCTGCCACTTTGAGGCACTTCAAGAGGTTTTCTTTTCCTAACTCTTCATACCAGCTTCCGGTGCCTTTGTGTTTTGTGGGTACATATTGTTTGTCTGGTGTCCCTGAGCCAGTGCCTCAGAAATGGTGTTGACGGATGATGATGGTGATGTCCCTCCATGTCTCGTGTGCTCCTTCTTAACCCAATTGCCTTGTTTCTGCCATCTCAGGAGGCTCAAGAGAAGGTGATGAACAGTGCATCCACTGCCACTAAGTTGGGTGAGTGGCAAAGCCTCCCACATTTGCATGCTGTTCTTAAGCCAATAAAGTATTTGCTGTTGGTGATTATTATTATTATATATTATTATTATTTTGAAATAAAGAGACGTGACAAGGTTAGCAAAAATGCCACTTTTGCAACGTTCAGAAAAAAAATATGAATTCAACTCTAACTCATAATTTCTGTAAAAAGTTGTTAAACTTTTACAGTCTACTGGCAAGTTATTTCCACTCGTGTTTCTGGAAGGCCTCTCTCTGATACAAAGCCACAAAGTCAAGACGTTGCTTGGTGGACCCCAAAATGTGTGTGACTTGCGGTGGCAGCTCCCGTGAGCCCGGTCGTGGTCCCTCGCGTTTTGTTGCAGCAGTGGGCATCCCCAGCCGGTACACCCGGAAGGTGCTGGACAAGCCAGAGGTCCCCACCGCGAGGGTCAGCTTCCAGGACCCTCGGGATCAGACAGGTGGGGTCCTTTTCTAGACCCGACTGGTCTGTGCGGTCCCTTTCTTCTTTTAAAACTTGTTGTTGGCCTAGTTGGTTCATGATGCAGTGTTTGTTCTTTGTTGCCCAGTTATGCCGGTGCAACAGGCACTAAGCCCAACTGTCGGGCTGCTCCGGCAGCCTTTTGCACTATATTCTGTTTCACTCTAAGCGCGAGCGTAGCGGAAGCCACAAGAACGAGCCTTGGACTGTCAGCGTCCCTGCCGAGAATGCGTTTTTGTGCAGTGCAAGCATCGTTCGGTGGAACACGCTCGTGCTTCTAGCTTCGGCTTCGCTCGCAGATAAAGTGAGACAAGCTGTGTTATTGCCTATTTGCAGATAACGTTCATTTGTCGTCTGCTGCTGTCGCTTGTACGTAAATGAAAAAGCTGCAATCGAGGCGTCTTCAACATGTGAGCGAGCGGCGTTGCTCGGAAATGTGATTTACTTATGAGGGCTTTGCACCAGTTAGCTCGAGCGAGTAAATTGTTCTATACTGTGTCAACCTTTAACAGGGATATCTGAACCAGGAACTTAGACTTTCACATAAGGCTGCAGAAGCGTTGGAATCGGGGATGCTGACAGCCTAACTGAGTCGTCACTCAGTACATGCGATATCTCAGAATCGCGATTCAGGCCATACTTTTGTCGAAGAGAAGGGAACCGCAATCGAGCAAGGTCTTTGACTATCATTGTCCTGCCGGGAGAATTCGAGAATGAGGATGAAGCGGCTTCGCTTCTGCTCGCTCTTGCTCGACTTCACTAACTCGACGGGATCGTAGCGAGGAGGTAGAGGGAACGGGAATGCAGTTACGTGTCTTGTCTCGTCGGTCGTGTTCATATTCGCTGCACTTCGTTTTACCGAAAATACGGTGATGCTGTTACGAGATATTACTGTATGAGTGATGCTTTGCTCGGGTATTTGCAGCTTCCGCCTATCCGTCCAGCCTTGCTCTAGTGAGCTCGTAAATTTCGTTTCTATGCATTCCTTTAAGACCAGTTCCCCAATGGACTGCAGCGCTAAGTCAACACTAGGTACAGCACTGATTCAGCGCTGACTCGAACGTAACTTAGCGCTGTATCAGTGCTGTATCGCTAATGGAGCATGAAGTCGCGTGCTGCGGTAAAGTCAGTAGTACTGTTTCCAGCACCGACTAATAGCATCGAGGTAGCGACCGTGGTGTATGCATGAACAGACCTGCAAGGCCTCTTCACACATACACCAAGGCGCTAAAGACACAGGGCCGAGTTTGGGCGATGCCAGGGTTGTATCAGCGCTCCACTGCATACGACTTCGCCTTTTCCTGCGTGCACACGCAATGCAGTGCTACTCGGTGCTGAGTCAGCAGTGCTTGCTGACTATGGCGCTGCTTCAGCGCTAACGTTTTATTATATCGGCGCTGAAATGCACGTGTGAACCGGCCTTTACCGTCGTCTGCTTCCTCGTCCGGCACTGCGCGCTTGCAGACGACTCCGGGGCGCCGTGGTGCGTCCGGTGGCTAAGCGCCGCTCGGTGGAGGAACCTGTCGCCGGCGTTGCCAAGCAGCAGAGGGGTGCCGGGTGGGGGTGGCGGCACCTCCGCGGGTGGCGGCGTCCAGGGTGGCCCCGTGGTGGCTCCGGCACCCGTGGCGCCCCCACGGAGGGCCCCACCCTCAAGGTACACTTGCCATCGGGGCCACGGGCCCAGCAGCTGCTCGAGAAGGCACAGGGTGGGTTTCGTCTGTTTTCGTTATCACCTTTATTTATTATAGTGTTTTAGGAGTAACATATTTGAGTGTTCGAGGGTTGTTTCTGTAGGCCATTTGAGTGTTTTAGCATAGTTTCTGTAATCTTTAGGGTTGTTTCTGTAACTCTTAGAGCTGTTTCTGTAGCCTTTGGGGTTATTGCAGCCTTTACGGTTGTTTTTGTAGCCTTTAGGGTCACTTATGTAGCCCTTTGGGTCGTTTCTGTAACCTTTAGGGTTTTTTCTGTAGAATTTTGGGTTGTTTCCTTAACCTTTAAGGTTTGTGGCCTTTACGTTAAAGACACTTTAGGCTTGCGTCTTGTAGGTGTGACCATCATTGATGTTCCTGTTTCCCACCAGACCCGAGTCACTGAAGCGGATATAACAAACCTTCACATAGTCTGCATTGCTGATAACAAGACATGCATAGGAAACGAGGCAACCGAGTCAAAAGTGTGTCCAGTACAGCTGTCTGAAAAGCGTGCCAGCCAGGTTGCACAAAAATGTGTACAAATTCGAGTTGAGCAATTGGGCCACTTCCGAGTTTTACCAGCTTTTCCAGTTCTTTCCAGTTTTTGGGCGGTTGTCTCCTGGCCGTCTTGCGCTGTTTGGCGTTTGCCACTTCAGAGACGACATTAAGGATGTTAACACCGCTGGAGTGGCCCACCCCTTGAACGCACTCGAGGAAGCTTGAGACCGATGCCCTTCTCTGTTTGTGATCTTTCTCCGCAGCGTCCTTGGGCGTCGCCACCGGAAAGCGTTCGGTGTTTGCCCGTCTGGGAGACAGCGCCGTGAGCAGCACCACCGACCTCGCATCCTCGAAGGTAAAGTTCCTTCTAACGGCCACCGCGAGCGCCGTCGCCGCGTTTTTCACGGGGCACGCTTCCTTGGGCCAGGACTAGGAGTTCCGGCTTGCACAGTCCCCTAGTCTAGTCGAGTTAGGGGTCTTTAACTACCGTCGGACAAACGACGGTTGAAACAGCCTGTGTAACGAGTTTAATTCTGGAGAAAGTTGAGCTTTTCTCATACAGTGGGGCAAGATGATGGAAAAGTTGCGACACCGATAAGGCGTTTAAAGTGCCTACACGCAAAAGTGCAAAAGTATATATTTTTATATTAGTTTTATTATAGCTAGTTCTGCTATATCAGGACTTCTGCTCTACCGTAGAATACCGTGCATCCGCCTATCTCCACAATAAGCGCCCATTCCCAAATTCATAAGATCTGAGGAAATATGCACAGTACATTAATATGTAAAATTGATGACTGGACAAGTGCCCAACCCCCATTTTTTCGTGATTATCTCTAAATCTTGAGTGGACACTTGCCTGGTATTTTACGGTAGTACATAAAATTGGGTGCTTTATCAAAGGCTCGCCCACACGCTATGCGTCTGCATGGGTCCGAGTCATCTACAGGGGTGAATCCGTAACTCTCGCCTCCACTGGAGCAAAGGTTTTGCGATACTCTGCGATATCAAATGGACGCATCTTCTGAGAAACGGTCATTTATAACGTTGTTAAACATTTTTTTAACAAAAAACCAGAAACAACAAACAGATTGATGCACAAAACAAGAAAAAGAGGATATACAGTCAAACTCTCATGTAACGAACTTCTATGTAACAAAACCCCGACGTAACGAAGTACATAACTTTTTTAACCGCAAGTGTATGCACGCCATGTATTTTTTACCTCTATGTAATCTGAAGTCCTGTTTGCTGTTAAATTTTGATGTAACAAAGTTTCATCGACACGATTCACAAAATTTTGGGCCCAAAGGAGATTTTAAGAAGCACATGCACTGGAACGGGCCCCCGATAAAGCGCAGAGGGTGAAATAAAATTGGGTTGGGATATTTATACAGCGGGTAGTTGGTCAGGCTATTTAAAGTTGCGTATTGTAGTCACTCGCTGTAGAGAGCACTTAGCCAGTGCGGTACAACCGTCAGGCCTGGGTCTTAACTGCACCACGCAGTAGTGATACACGACCGCACGCCGCGAACGATGCTCATCCAGATCGAAACGGGCAGGGTGGGCTCCAAATGGGCCGACCTGGGCGAGGGTGTACAGAACAGCCACTAGAGTACATTAGATCCGCCGCCGTTTCGTCCGTCTGCTTCTGCTTGCGTGCGTAGTTCGTGTCAAAGGCTAAAAGCCGTCGGCATTTCTCATTGTCCCGGGTGATGGAGCTCGAGCGCGATGGAGCCACCCCTGACAACGCGACCCGACGACGTTTATACGCCGCCTGGGCTGTCATTGCAATGGAGGAGGTGACCGACGGAGGCGAGAGCAGCAGCGATGTTCGTTGGAACTCAAGACAGGGACGACATCGAGCCTGATGAGCAAGACACCTGCGATGTGCCCAGCAACCGTGAAGTGGTGGGACGCGATCGTTGTCTTTGAGGCGGTTAGCAAGTGAGCTCTGGCCAGCAAGACAAAAACGTGGATGCAGGCCGGTCTGGCTATGCGACCGTTGTGGGTGATGCCACAAGAGTGGGCCCAGAAGAAGGTGACGGACCACTTTCAACTGGAATGAAGGCGTCCTCGGTGAGTTTTGTGCACCCGAGAAACATTTGTGGAAACTCCTTTTAACGTTAGCCCCGAATTTCTATGTAGTAAAATTTCAATGTAACGAAGCAAATTCCGAATTTTACCGACTTCGTTACATTGAGGTTTGACTGTATAAGGAAACTGCGAGCGTTGTAAGAGATATTAGGAGGTTTTTGGGCCGCACGGTCGTAAGCAGTCGTGAGTGTGGGAACCGGGCCTTGGGACGCGACGAGCGCATCTCTCCGATGGTGGCAGGCGGTTGCCACGGGCAGCCTCGGTGTTTAGGAAGGCTGCCTGGGGCCCAGCACGAGGAGGTCCGGGTCGCCGAGCCTCGGCCGGAAGGGCCTGCCCCTGCCCTTCCACGGAGTGTTGGCGCTGGCCGCCGAGGCGGCGGCGCGGTCTCCGCCACCCAGCACCGGCAGGGTCATCAAGCCCCGACCGGAGGTGAGGGCTCGGCCTCCTGTCCCCATGTTGGGAGCCCTCCTCTTTGGGGTCATGCGAGTTTTCCACTGCAGAGGGCCCTCTGGTCAGAATGAATTTAACCAAGGAAAGGATTGGGTAAACAAAGTGACTTTGAATTCAACTATTTAATGTGCTAACGATCATTATGTCTCAGTTCGGAATGACTCTGCACTTCTGTCCCGAATGTTTTGGTTTGAATTGTTGAACTATACGAGCAGGTATTTGCGTGAGTAGGACATACCGGCATTTGCTTTGCAAATGCCGGGTTTTACAGTAGAAAACATTTTCGTGTCTTTGCCTTTGATCTCTTCTTTGTCATTGCAAACGGCACAGTCTCCGACTGCGCAGCTTGCAAAATGTGGACAAAGTAAAGGCTGCCATATTAAACGCCCAACAGCGTGGGCGCAAAATGCTCTAGTTTACACACCCGATAAGAGAGTGGCGCAAGTGGAAATCTGTCGGGAGTGAGAAACTCTGTCATTAGCGACAACAGCCCGCTTTTTTTCTTTCCTCCCCCTCTCTCCTAGGGAGAAACAATAAAGTTGAAGTTGAAGTTGAAGGTACTCGACGCTTTGACTGCTGAGGAAAATGGGGCTCGTTGGGGCAGCCCCGATGCTTGTCCGGAATGGGAATATTTATTCGCACGGGAGATGCCCGACAGACGACCCCTAAAACGTTAAAGCGAAAGCAATAGCGTTTGTGGAAACCCTGCACAGCCCCTGCTTGATTATGTATATGTATTGACACAAAATGTGTAGCTCTAGGGGTCGTTCTCTATGAGAAGATTGTCATGAATGGAGGCTGGCACCGATCAAGCCGAGTGATTGTCACAACAAACGTCATGAACAAGTGATGCGCACACGCCAACTGCAGCAAGGTTCACTCTCGCCCTCTCGCCCCCGGTAATCCGCCGCTGTTCCGAAAAACCTATGTGATCACGGGGAGAGCCCTCCCCTCCTTCCCTCCCCCACTCCTCCAGCTGTTGCCATTGCAAAACACCCACATGATCAGGCTGTGAGCGACAGGCCCCCTCAAAGCATTGTACAGCATGCTGGGCTGAAGGCAAGTCTCCTTCAAATTGTGCCTTTCCACTAGCGTAGGGCACCGACCGCTGTCAATCGCAGCAATTTTGCAGTGCCTTGTAATTATTCATTTTAAAGGCACAGTTTCAACTAGAAACTTGCTGGGCATCATTGACAAATACTAAATGTACCACATGACATAATGACGTAACGCTAGTGCAGCGTTTTATGGCGTCTCCGAATGGAATGCCCACCATTACAGTGCCGGGATGGTCACGCAGGATTCACGTTTTATGGAAGCTTCGAGGGCTTGTTTTGCAATACACTTGTGACTGCTTATGACCGAATAACCTCACAAGCCCTCAGTGATTCCTTACGTACAGTGGTCCTCAAATCCTCACTGATGCTTCGCGGGACCCCTGTTGATCGTGGGCGGAGATGATGGAGGACCCCTTCATGGGTGAGGGAAAGGAAAAGGATAGGTTAATTATGATAATGATTTAATAAATAATAGAATTAAGGGCCAGTGTGAAGTAGACCTCTTTTATCTACATACACACGGAGAAAACACCCGAAAAAGGGGAACGTCTTCATCTCAATCTTAAAGAAATATGACTTTTATTGCTTGGGCTTGACTGATGAGGCAGGGCTTCGCGGATCACTAGAATGCCTTCGCATGGGGGTCCGTGGACCCAACACCTCCGTAGAAGAGAAGGCCAGAGCGCTCCGAGTGGTTACGTCAAAATGGCGGAGGAAGAAGTCCATAGCGCAACTACGCGGAGAAAACTTTGTGGCATCGACCGCGATTCGCACGTTGAAAAAAACGTTTTGGCTCGAGCGGCATGGGGTGGCCTCGTGGAGCGCTTATCTGACATTAATATATGTTTTAAATGCGTCAGTATTGTACAATTTATTATATATATAATATAAACATAATATACACCGCGCTATCAAGGTTGAAAGTACTAATTTCTTGATTGAGGATTATTCCGTAACCGCGGGACTACGCGCAATCCCGCAGATCCCCACATCTTTTCGAATCGAACTCGGTCCGCGTGCGATGCTTTCTTCCTCGCACGTGGCTCCGATTCTGGTAAATTTACGCTTGTGGGCGTGTGCTGGCTGACTGTCTAGCAAGGAACTCCTGAGACTTTGAGAAGGGAAGCGGAACCGCAAAAAATCCAGTCATCGCTGCAGGAGCGCACGCGAGACAAGAGATGGGCCGGTATCGATCGCTAAGCTGGTTAAGCCTCCCACACTGCTGCCGCCCGCTGCTCGTGTGTGTGTGTGTGTGTGGTTCTTTTGATCTCTTCCTGTGGTTTCTGGATCGGCCACGGCAGCCTCGGGTAGTTTTTTTTTGTGTTCGCTTCGACACTACGGCATTTACGTGGATTCGCTGACAAATCCTGCCACGGGTTTGAGTGACATATGTGGCAACCAGCCAACGGCGACAACTGGCTCGATTATCGACAGACCCTCTCTTTCGACAGAGAGAGACCTGGGGTCTGTGTTCAAATGTTTTCGCGGCTACGGGCACAGGGACGTGGTGGATACGATCGACATGGTGAGTAACAACTTATTTACGGGTTTTTGGTCATGTGGGACGTGCGAAAGTGTAAAG
This sequence comes from Ixodes ricinus, assembly GCA_037355805.1. NCBI lineage: Eukaryota > Metazoa > Arthropoda > Arachnida > Ixodida > Ixodidae > Ixodes > Ixodes ricinus. Next base: position 61,546 of record JAZHYW010023723.1, read on the forward strand.
TGCTGCAGTCGGGCGCTGTTGTTTTTTTGCTTTTGTTTCTCGTGACAGAATGGCATCTTGTTCAAGCCGTTATCCTTGCAAGCGTTGCGCTGACATTTGTAAATATGTGGTAATATTCTAGTTTTCAACGGAAGGTGACGTCGCTTTGTGTGATTATACAAAGTGCGCGGTTTGTAGCGTAATGTGTTTATTTATACTAATGTTATTTTATTGCCTGCACCGTTGTGATACTAGGAATCTTAACTGTATTTAAGGTAATAGTATTATTGCATGCAAAATAAGATATTTTGTTCTAAGGCAGCCTCAAGCCCAAGCAAATAGTAAGTTTAGATTCCTGCCAACGTGAACGTTAATATATTTTTTATTAAATGATATGGGACTTAATCAGCTCGTGGTCTTGGAGTGATTATATGAGTCTGCCTCTGGGCTGATTTGTCGGCCCCATAATGTCATTCAATCGAAATTACATTACTTTTGCCGGTGGCCGGGGTATGATGCAAGAACCAGTCACTGCACGCGATAACATCGCTCACATGATCGTAAGTGACACTTGTCTCAGCCAGTGTACCGGCGTTGACTAACGCCTATCTGATTTTTAACTGTGATTTGTTTTGTTGTGTCCAATCACTGCGTGGTCTCGCCATTTTGTCGAAGCATTTCTGTGTAAAATATGTGCATTATTACAGCAATTATTGCGCGGGTCTCAATGTCCTCTTATACGCCTCACCTGCATCTATTTCATCCCGATCATTTTGCGGTGTAATATTTTGCCCGTGTAATAAAATATTTTATGAGACCCCTGTTATGTGCAGCTCATTTTAGTCTATCAAGACATCATTGGGCGAGGTGGACCGGTGTGCCGCGTCACGCGCGTTGCCTCGCTTCGCTGCCCGCGCCGCCGATGGCCTTCCTTCGCGACGGCCACGAGAGAGAGCGCCACGGGCCTTGCCTTCTTGGAGATGTTGGTGGACCCCCATTTGAGAACCACTGGTCTTACGACAAGAGAATGTACTGGCGCCATCCATTGGGTAGCCATGGAACACTGGCGCGATTTCTCTCGCGACATTTCCAATCTTGTTTCCACATCAGTCTTCTTCTTCATTGGCTCGAAAACCTTGGACGCAGACGCTACGAAGGACCATTTCTCTTCGATGGCCTGTACATTTGATCTCGCAAATACTGCAAAACCTTCAGCTCTGAGCGAAATGCAGTTCCAGAGTCGGCCTCGTAGGATGGCACCACCGGGCACAATGTCTCTTGCGAAGCATTGTGAGAACTCGGCCCTAAGTGAATGCAAGTGGTGTGAACGAGCCTTCAAAACTGCCATGTACGGCGGCTGTCGGGTTCCCGAGTAACGCGGGGTCTCCCGACTTTGCCCGCAGGGTCCGGCAGCCGTCCGGTGTCCAGGCGGCAGGTGATAGCGCCGTCGCCCGCCACGACGCGCGGCCAGAGGCTCCAGTCGGGCGTCGTGGGCTGTCCCGGGGGCCTGATGCTCCGCAAGTCGCCCTCGGATGCGGCCTCGGGACTTCCAGGATGGGGCCACGCCTTCCTCCTCGACTCCAGGTGAGCCAGCGCCGCATTCGCCGGAGTCCGTATAAAAAATCAAGAAGGGGTCTCTCCTTGTTTGCACACATTTCGACCGCCTTGTAACGGTGCGCGGGGCATAGAGGCAGACGTCGTTGGTCTCGGCAGACGTAGTTAGGACGTCCCCAGCGGAGCGCAAGCTCGCGTGTGCCTCTGCACTGTGGGGTTGCAGTGACGTCGGAGGCTGCCGAGCTCCGGGATTGGCCTCTTTGGAAGAATAGTGGGTAGACCTCCGGTGCTACCTGCCTTGAGACCTACCCACTATCCTTTCCGGTCAGAGCCAATCTGAGATCGGCATTCTGATGTCACTGAATCCCCGTGCAGGAAGCAGACGACCTTGCGCACCGCATTGGACTCTTTTGTTGTTAAGGAGTGAACGAACATTGGTGCTTTCAAAGAATACAAATTGTCCTACAACTTCGGATGTGCTTTATAACAACCAGTTTCAACTACATATTTAGCTATGAGGAAGTTTCTGAACCTAACGTAATCCATATCCCTATTGACTCTCAGCTCCAACAATGAGCAAACATTGGTGCTTTCGCGAGGAGAAGACCCTTTGGATGTGCCTTTGGAACGTCAGAGGCCGGCTATAACGAGGTCGGTTATGACAAAATAGCGGGCTAGCAGGAAGCGATCACGCGATCTCTATTCCCTTGCACTTCGTTATAACCGAAGTCAGTTGTAACAAAATAGCGGATATAACGAAGCGATTTTCGATTCCCAGCTGACATCGTTATAACCGGGTCTCGACAGTAACACCATTGTGCTTACAATATTTAACTAGGAGGAAGTTTCCGAGTCTAGATAATGTTTTACGACTGCTGCTTTTTTTCTTTATTTGGCTATTTTCAATAATCTACGAGTTGGAGATTCTGCGGACAATAAAGGCGTGCTTGCCAGCACTGGGATCACTGGCATTGACAAAGTGCACCGGCCGGACTCGACCAACGCAGTGCTCCGCACAGGTTGCCGGGGTTGCAGTCACCGCTCGGGTCCGGGCAGATCGAGGGCCTGCGAGAACCGGCGTGGCGCCGGTCAGGACCGTGGCGCAGGCCCACGATGGCAGGCCACCACCCGACTGGTGACCGCCAGACTAGTGCCGTCGACTTCGACGCTGGCAGGCGCTGGGTCGCTCCGGCATCAGCGAGAGCGCCTGCCGCCCCACGCGAACGCCTTTCTGCTGCCTCGAAACGGGAGCCAGCGCATTCTAGGTCGCTCACCCGCTCGTCTTTCGTGGCGTTGTTGTCGTCGAGTCTTTTTTTTTTTCTTTCCTTTTTGTTGTTTTCTGCATATTTGTGTCAAGAGGGTGGGGTTTCTCTCGTCTTCTCTCTGGTGCACCTCGAGAAGCGCTCGTAATCCGGCGTCGGACCGGCCGAATGGGGAAGGCTGCAAAAAAACCCTCTATACAGAGAAAATCGGAAGAGGGAAGGCAAAACGTGCAGAGCTGCGTTTTTCCTTTCTTTTCTGCATCTCTAATCTCGGGGTCCCGGCAACATACAAAAAAATTTGCCGGCTTGTTGGTGTACCGGGGTATTTCTTCTGGCTGGCTGCTTAGCCGCTTTCTTTTGCCAGTTCATTTTTTTTTTCTGGAGGTCGGGGCCCAATCCTGCAGATCGCAACTCTCCTCAGGGGTCATCGGTACCCATTTCCCCAACGACTTTTCTCTTCAATTACATTTTACTGCAATTTTTTTTTTTTTGCTCGATTTCATTGCGCAGTAGTGACAGGCAGATGCCTGAACTTTCACAGCTTACGCTTCTTCTTGTCAACTCCCATTGTCAATCGCAAGAAGGTCTACTTTGTGTACCACTTTTTCGAAACGGTAAATTTCATGGGTCCCATCGGTTGGGTTTAGCCAACTTAGGGTTTGACGCTTGATAGAACTTCATTTCATTCACCCGCATTTTACTCGTAAATTTATAAACCCTCAATTGATGGGCAACCACGGCATATCAGTGAACTCTCGACCTGAAACACTACCGCTTATGGTGGTGTGTTTTGACAGAGTAACTGGTATGGTAATGAAATTGTGGAAGTTTGTTGCTTCATACATACCTGTCAGTTTCTAGATGTATGTATCCAGCATCGCTTTATGTATATCTCTGTTTCCCTCAGTAGAAAGAGTGTTCATGTGCGGCAAATTTTCCTATATTATGCGTGTTCGGCGGGATGATTGACTACAACACTATGACCAGTGAGTGGAACTTGAAGGTCTTCTTTGTAGTCTTCTTGAAGGCATTGCTTGAGTATGACATCCTCTCCAAGAGAGGGGGCGCCCCACCTGGACGGAAATTCTGTCAAAAACCGCTTCTTTCTCACCATGTCCTAGATGTTCATCCATTCTTTTGTTTGTTGTCATTTTACGCTCCCTCTCTTTGTAATAAAGGCGACATTCAAAAACACCCAGTTCAGCCCAATTCTCCTGTCCTCCAGTTGAATGTAAGACATTTGCTAGTTTTCTGTTGTCTTTCTTTTATACAGTTTTCTTCAAATACAGGAGGGACGCTTGTCATTTGTGAATTGTAATGCACCCATGCACCCATGTGTCAGGCATTTATAAACTGCTATTGAGAATACATCCAAGAATTTGCCTAGTCAAAATTGAGAACTCCTCCGGGATCCTTCTTTGGAAATACCACCTTGAGAAGGAATACTTCAGCCTCGTGTTCTCTGGTACATCATTACTTGCTGCTCTAACTTATTTTCATAGATCAGTGCTTTCACAATAGATGCAAATGAGGTTTTGGGTCGTTTCACAAAAAAAGGTATTGCAAAGCACCTTGTACTAAAAGGTGAAGTTCCGAAAAAATTTCTAATGGTGTCTTTACACTGTAAGGTACCTGCACCATTTTGTCATATCGGTTAGTAGATCTCATTCAATTCAAATGAGTTTGCAAAAGTCAGTTTTGCATGTTGTGACAATAATTAACTATGAAAGGGTTGTGGGACGTATTTGTTTTACGAGAATATTAAATTAAGTACGTGCCTCATTCAAAGTTACAAATAAAAAACAAATTTCTAAATGATCTAAAGTGTGAATTCTTTTTGCCTTGTTCAGTCTTAGGTGAAAAACGTGGAGCATTTGAGCATTCAATTTGATGAGCAAGAGTGAGGGCAAAGCCTAAGTGATTATTTTGTTTCCTAGTTTTTCTGTTTTGTTAAGTCAAATGTCCTAATGGCCCATAGAGTTTTCTTTTCACTGACTTGAAAAGGCCCAAGTCCTTACTTTCAGGCTGAGAATTATACCATCATTGAGGCAAAGTGCTTCCTGCCTCAATGATGGTATAATATGATATCCACCACTCTTAGCCTTATTCATGGGTGGTAAATTACAGGCAATTGGACCATGGCAGTTTCCTCAGTTAAAACTCTAATCCTATGATAAAGTGCAAGCTAACGCCAAGGGCCACCAGGTCCAATCACGAGTCAGTTAGTAGTCGCATTATATAGATATCAGTACACTACGACGTTTTCCTGGTTTGTGATTGGTCCAGTCATGGTTGCAGTCCATGGTAAAACAAGACGAAACATAAAGAAATCTCGTGTGAGTCTCATTGAGCAGTGCTAGCGCTGCTGCTCAGGGAAAATACTGCAAGCGCCCACAAAGGGCATCTGTCTGGCACCGCAGGGGCGTGCGCTATATTTGTCACCATACCCTTTAGAATACTGTACCCTTCTCTGTCGTGGCGCTGTACGCTTGGCACCAGGCCTATTTGGACTTTTCAGATGCATACATATGCTTACTCGGAGAGAAGAGAAAGGAAAGGCGGGCATTTTGGGGGCTATTCTGCCTGCCCAGTCACGAGGCAGCGCTAATTTGGCTTGACTCCTCTGCTATTCTCGCTGCTGGCTTCATTCTTGTCACTGCACATGGCAGAATTGTGTGGTCAAGTTGCATGTGAATAGCAGCAAAAATGGTTCAAATACAGAATCTATAGAATTCAGCAGCCTTTTGTGGGTGGTGCATGAAAAGTACCCATGTCAAACACGCCAGCCTTTTAAGCCCTGCTTTCAAAAGCTCCTGCTCTGGCAGCTTCCATGACGCGAATCCAGCGCGTGCTCGTGTGGCCAGGGTCTCAACGTGATTCTGACATTCTGTTTTTAACTTTGGGCAACCTGTTCTGCTTTTAACTAAGAGCATAGTCATAACAAAAGAGACTGTCAGAAGTGATAAATGAGACCCTCCCAGTTCCATATAGTCGTGGCAGGATATGGCAGTTTATGCCGCTGGGAAAATCCGAGAAGTGTAAGAAATGTAGGTACACTGGCCACAGAAGACGAGCTATAAAGCCATTCTAGACAGGAGAACTACTTCCTTATCAAGGAATTAGATTGAGGAGGCTTTTTTTATTCAACTGGTTATGTCTGCCGCTAATGCCGTGAGGAGAAGTATATGGCAGCTCGGGAAGAAAGTTTTGAACTAAGCGCGTCTGGCCAATAAGCTGACAATGGAACTACTGCCTACTAACGATACTTCTGGGGCTTCGACGCCGGTGGAGGACACGTTAGTGAGCTCGTGCTGAAGCACTTGTTGTGGTGCTGCACAAACATTGTGCTGTGAAACTATTAGAAGGGTGATAACAGATTTATGAGGCTAGTTCAAGTCAAAGAAAGAAAATGTAAAACCCTAAAATCTAAGTACTTGTTTTATATTCAGTGCAACAGTTCCCATAACATTATCATTATGCGACGGCATTGAAGTTTATATGCGCGTACATGTGCTTTGTCTTAGTGTCACGTCAGCTTCCGGAAGGCGACATCCAAGATGCTTGTTCACAGTTGTCGAGACGGATACAAGAAGTAAGTATGGATTCTACACAAGAATATACAATTTGGAAGCTCTCAAAGGTGAGAAACTGCTATTCACAGCATCTGTTAGTAGTGTCAATCAATGCACAAGGTAGCTGTGGGCATGAAGCTTTCGCACAGGTGCTCTCTTATTGAAAATTATGCTTCAAAAGTTTGCCTGCACTCGGCTCAATCAAAGGTTGCGCTTGATTTGAGACGGTGTCCATCCCCCTTTTTCGTGGTCTTTTCTCTTCATTTAATTTTTTGTTTTTTTTTTTTTGTTTTCGTGCCCCAGTTTTGGATTAAACCACTTCATGAGTAAAGATACCCCAGATCGCCTGCAGTTTATTTTGGAATTATTTGTTTACTTCTGACAAGTACATTTGAACACACTACATTTGTTTCCAACTCCAGTAACAGCATCGCAGTCAACCATTTTTTAATACTCATCTTTTAATATACCTGCACTAAACGAATTCAGTAAAACCCTACACATGTGCAAGTAGCACCCATGCGACTGCTGCTGTTTTCTTGCATTTCGGCGGGTCCCCTTCACTTCTACAACGTTTCGGGGCAATTATTCACTTGTTTGTTTATGTCTACTCGCTTGGAAGATGATTAAAGCACCCTAAGCAGTTGGTCGCCTAAAACGAAAACGCGATCTTTCTTCGAAACTTTGTTAACCTTAGTTCTCAGTACATCGTAACAAATAATTGCAGTATGTTCTGGGCTAGCGTGACCACGGTGATAATAAAAGATGTGTTTCCCAGTCATGTAGATGTTTATAGCCCCCTGCCTGCCTATATTAACAAATGTTTGTGTCGATAAACATGCCATACTACGTCTGTAAATCTACTGAGCGAGCGCCTTTCCAGTCCAGCATCTAGTCAGCTGGCTTGTGCAGAAGGTCACTGGAGGAGCGCTGCAGCCTTCAACTCCGGATAGTTGTTGGCAAAGGCCCGGCCTAACAGCTGCTAAGCATGCACTCACTAGCCGCACGATCACATACACTAGCGGCAAGGCCTGGTCCCAGTGGGACCAGGCCTCCATGCGGGCTGGGGCCCCTCAAGGTGGGTCTCCGACGACTCTCCTGGAGCTGCCTCAAACCGGCAGCACCTCCTCTGACCTACGCGCCCTGGCACAAGGCATAAAACCTACCTGGCCGCACCCGGGGACCATCGGAAGCGGACTACGCTCGGAGACCTTTTAGGATTCATCCGGGGGACACTGTGGACTGGATGCCCACATAGGCCCATCTCGTCGGAACAAACATCAAGTCCTGGCTTGTCACACAAAAAACGTAATCAATGCAGTTGCGGCAACTTCATCTCCTGTTTTGGTGACTTTTAATACTGTAACATGTTACCTTTTCAAAATGCAAATCTTGTAACTGTAGTTCTATTATTTTTTTAATAAAGCTCTTTTGGCATGAAGACATCATTGAACGAAATATCTAGTTTTCCTCTGCACTTTAAATTATGTTTCCCGACATTGTTAGTGTCACATTTGCTCTGTGCCAACTTGAGCCAA